>CANXYI011445236.1:0-12981 GCA_948208565.1 Hura crepitans | reverse complement strand
TAATATTCTCTCAAATTTAATCCTCTCTTCTAGAGTTACATCAAATGCAATTAAAATTTCTTTAGGGTTATCATTAGTACTGATATTAAATGAGGTAGTATTGATTAAATTAATGTTAAACATGTTATGTGTGTCATGATTATCATTCTGCACAATGCAATGAGATGAGACATCACAAAAATAAGCAAAATCATTCTTATTAATAAAAGATTTAGAAATATCATCATCAAAAAGTTCTAGTACATATAATATTTTAGAAAAGCTTTTAGGAGGGTCTTCTTCTTCTATCTTACCTTTCCCCTTGTCTTAAAGCATGGCAGCAGTTAGGATCTCTTCCTTAGCCTTGATTTCTAGATTGGTGAGGTTGGTTATGACCTTTTTATCCTAAAAGTCTGAGGTGGTCCTAATTTCACCTATGATCCAATCGAATACATCATTGAAGATTTTGAACTTAGGCATAACTTTCCCCTTCATAACATCGAGCTTTGACTCTCTGTAGTAATTGACATTTCCTTTAGCTTGATAAAACTCTCTTCTAATGGTAAGATACCCTTACTTCTTTTCTTTGGCTCTGAAGTCTCTGCTGTGTATCCTAACCCATTTTGATCTCTCTGTCCTTTTATCTAAGTGTCTAAGATCAAACCATCTTAATCATGTCCTAAACTAGCACCAGGTAAATAATTCATCTTCTTTAGCATATTTACCACCTTGGGATCATCCTTTTCATCTTCTAAAAACATATCAGCTATATGGAAACCATTGAAAGGTTGGTTAGCTATCTCAAGGATTGAAACTTGATTCTCCTTCATAGCCCTTATTGTCACTATTTCACCATTATAGGAGATCTTTATCATATGATGTAGTGTTGACAGAACCCCTCCTAGCTTATAGAGCCATGGCCTTCCTAAAAGCAAGGAAAAGTTTATAGGGATATCAAGCACTACAAACTCTACATCATCTATGATTAGCCCCATTTTGACCTTGACTTTGAAAGTCCCATGTGCATGTCTTTTGGTGTTGTCATTGGCCATAGTTTGGACTGAGAGATCATTGAATCTTCAATCCTATATATAGCTACTACTTTGAGATGGCACACATTAATTAATAACCCATCATCAACCATTACACATGCTATGTGCTTACTGTTTACTTTTGCTTTTATATACAAAGGATGGTTATGATAATATCCTTCTGGTGGAAGATCAACATTAGAAAAATTGACTACTACCTTTTCTTCCCTCACAACCCATCATTAACCATTATGCATGTTGTGTGCTTGCCATTTACTTCTACTTTTATATACAAAAGATGGTTGTGATGACATCCGTCTAGTGGAAAATCTACATTAGAAAAATTGACCACTACCTTTTCTTCTCCCACAACCTAAAATCAACCATTATGCATGCTGTGTGCCTGTCATTTACTTCTACTTTTATATAAAAAGGATAGTTGTGATGACATCCTTCTGGTGGAAGATCTACATTAGAAAAACTGACCACTACCTTTTCTTCCCCCTTTACCATTGCCACTAGCTCAAATGGCAATATGGTAGTTAAGACCATTGCAATAAATAAGGCCTCGACCATTTTTTGTTGATATGAGAGGGATTGGCACAACAGATCCCAAATTAAAATTTTTGCTGGAGTCTTCTTCAGTTGCTTCATCACTGCATCTTCTTCTTTTTCTATAACTAGGGAATTGGCTCTTTCTATACTTTAGGCACTAATTGCCTACTCCGAGTCATTGCATTTGCCTCTACTTCTTTATCTAGGTTCTGCTCTGAATCTGATTCAAACCATAAGTCTTGAACCTACTCTACTAGCTCACTCTCACTATCTATGGCCCATATGTCTATTGAACAAATGGAACCCTGACCTAATTATGCCTTCCTCTCTACTGCTAGATAGTTATTTCCATATAAGTCCCGCAGTATATACCATTTTGGAAACCCTAAACTAACCATGTTGGTGGTTAGAGGAACATTTGAATAGGTACCTTAACCCTTCTGTCTCTTTTCTAGATCAAGGATCTACCTTGAATGAATCAAATCCTAATTTTTTCCTTTAGAGTGTGGCATTTATCTATGTTACAGCCCATATATTGATGATACTAACAGTATAAATCTAATATGTGATAAGGTTAGCCCTTATTTTTGGTAGGTTTATAAGGAAGGGGTTAAAGTTTCCCTTTTTTTTGGAACCATTTCAAGCACTAAGACAATGGTTTGCCCAGATTTAAATAGTGCCTTATCACAGTAGACACCACAGTAGTCTTCTCGATCCCACTAAAATTGGTTTTACCTGTGCCTTTAAAATTTAGATTTCTTTTATTTTTGAACCCCTCTGAGTTTTTTTACTCAATATGCTCTTTTTCTAAATCAAATGCTATATCCTTCAACAATTCCCAATCCTTAAGCCCTTTTGCTTTTAACCCATCTTCAAGTATGGGCTAGCATTCTTAATAAACATATGAATTTGATCTGGTGTTTCGAGTTTTCTCCTCATCTCTAAAACCCTAGACCTCTATCTTGTTAAGTACTCTATGAAGGTTTCATTAGGCTTCTATTTAAGTAGCTCGAGATCTTTCATTATGACCTCTATATAGGTGCTACAATCATACTGATTAATAAAAGCTTTAGTAATCTTACCCCAGTCTTCTTTAACCTTTTTTTTCAGCCTATGGTACTAATTGATTGATCTTCCTTATAGTGTTATATTGAAGTAGGCTATCTTTTCCTTTGTCCTAAGCTCAGTGCCTTGTACAATTGTAGCGTACTACTTAATGTAAGCCCTTGGATCAGTTGTCCCATCAAACTTGGGTTGCTCTAGCATCTTAAACTTGGAAGGTAGTACTTCTTTAGACTCTAGGGTGAGTTCATCTAAGTCTATCCCTTTACCTATAATGGTAAGCCTAGCCATCACTTCCATCTTCTCTTCTAGTTTTTTCATGGTAGCATGCTCAATTTTTTAAAGTGCAACCAAATCCTCACAAAAATCAAATTTTAGGGTGAAGTATTTAGCCTTTTTATCCTTCTCCCTTAAGCCTATAACTTCTTTCTTGGTGTGAATTCCCCTAGAAGCAATAGTGGTCATTCTAGCAGGTATGGCCATTATTGCTTTAGCAGGTGGTGGTGAACTAAAAGCAAGAGTAACCCTAATAATCACCCTCAAGATTATGGACATCATTCTTTTCTCAAATTCCTTAAACTTTTGGTCCATTCTAGTTTTAAAGTTTTGAGCAGAGGAACTGCTTTCTCCTTGTCCTGCCATGTCTATTAGATTACATGTGATGAGTTCTTGTTTAGTTATTCTTCCATTGACCCACGTACCCAAGTGACTCAAGAATCTATGATGGTTGCAAAATGGAGGGTTAGAGATGATAAATGAAATGCAAAGATGCATACAGATGTGTGAGATATAGGTGTATGTTAATGTACAACAACAAACACAAGCAAGAGCCTTCTAACCTTATCACTTCCCATGCATGAGGTCAACATGTTATTTCCTAGGAGGTTTTACCTGCATGACATTAGAGGCCCCAATAGATTCAAATAATAAACAATG
This sequence comes from Hura crepitans, assembly GCA_948208565.1. NCBI lineage: Eukaryota > Viridiplantae > Streptophyta > Magnoliopsida > Malpighiales > Euphorbiaceae > Hura > Hura crepitans. The sequence goes on along the minus strand of CANXYI011445236.1, from coordinate 9,418 downwards.
GATAACTTAAACTCTCATATTAAAAGAACACATATAAGATATTTGGCCTATATATGTTAGAGATGTTCAATCAAACCAATATACGGGGTCTAGCCCATTCCAGTTAAAAAAAGGTCTGATGAGTTCAATAATATTTAAGGGACGACTAAGCCATATTTCACATATATTGGCCCACATAGCATGTAATGCATCATTTAACCAAGAAACCTAGGGGAAGTTACTATTGGTCATTACTTGGGCTCACCATTAGGTTGCACAAGTTATGGTCATCCAAGCATGGTCCCTTCATAATGGGTTTGTCTCATCATGAGCATATGATCGATTGGTTCACCATTTCATATACCTTATAGGTATGAGGTTTGGACTTGATGTAACCTCTAACAATCTCCTAAATTGAATGAAGATAGGTTCGTGCTTCAAAATGACATTAGAGTAAAAAGAGATGCCTAAATTATTTTAAGGCTCTAGAATATAATACAATTTCAAAAAAAGATAATATTATAAATTCAAAACACGAAATTTCATATTAATTTGAGGTACTTTTGAAGCATGGTCTCATGTGTCCCTAGTGGAGTCACCACTGTTCGCACCCTTTTCTTTTTGAGGCTGGTCAAATCGAAATAACCAAAGACTTGACTTAAATCTCACCCCTCGAGTCCTAAAAGATGAGAAGGAAATTAGAGGAATCTTGAGTTATTCTTATTTAATTAGCCTAGAAAGAGCGAGCTGGGCACTATAAGGCAGGAGTTGCCACCTAACCAGAGTTAGGAAATACCTTAAATGGCTAAAACTAGAGCGGTTCGGAACCCTACTCTTATTTATACCTCAAGTTAATATGGAATTTTAGATTAAATTTATAATTTTATCCTTCTTCTTATGTAGGTTTTAACATTAAAATAAATCAAACAATCGCATAAAGGAATAATAAAACATATGTACAGAAATAAATAAAGTGCTTGAAATTAAAAATAACATACATGAAATTGGGTAATTGATTATTTGAGAACTTTGGTTCTCACATGCCAATTTTAGAAAATTGATTTATTATTTATGCCTTTTATTAAGGAAAAATCAAAACCCATTTTATTAGGAAAAAACTAGTTAATTAGGTATAAAATGATTTGGTTATTTTTTATAACGTGTAAAAATCATTTTCTACCTATTACAACATTCATAGAATTTACAAGGAAATAATTGGAATGAAAATTAAATTACATGGTAAATACCTAAAATAAAATTTAACCAAAAAAGAAATAAAATTACATTGAAATAAGCTAAAATACAATCTAACCGAATAAAAACATAATGGAAATAAATAAAATAAAAAGAGAAAATTAAAAAGAAAATAAAGGTTAGATAAAATAAATAAATAAATAAATAAAATAATAAAGGGAGAAAAATAACAAAAAGGGTTCAACTTCATTAGATGTTGAACTGGAGAAAAGACATTAAATAAAACCCCAATAGATCTCATGTAACTCGTATAATAGCAATAACATAATGTTAGTATGAAACAAATGATGAAATCGATAGAAATGATAAATAAGAAAAAAAGGACATGAAATAAAGAAATAGTGAAGAAAATAAAAAAATAATAAATAAATAATATGTAAAAAAATAGGACAAATAACAATTAGATAAAAAAATAGAACAACATATTAATAACAAACAAATAGAATAAGGGTACTACATCTAACTAGTAGATGAGTACCCAAATAAAATAAAGTTAACTCATTTAACTGGTAAATGGGCAACAAATAAAATATAACAAATGGCACCATGCTTAACTAGCAGATAGATATAAGAAAGAAAAAGAAAAGAAACAAAGAAGAATAAGAAGAATTGGTTGACGCATTGTATATAATTGCCCTCAGGAAAAGATCTTGAAAAAGATGAATAAAGGGTGTAAAAACATTTTGAAATTCTAAAAATAGCATTTGGGAAGTGTTTTTGTGCTTTTAGGTGTGCGCTTACTGAGAAAAATTGACCACTAAGACTGACAAAGGGTTCGCCTTATATACATGTGGATCGAGGTGCGAAATGGCCATTTCAAGTAGTGAAACGGCTGTTTTGCATTCAAAATGGCCCTTTTAGAGGCCGAAACGGCTATTTCACCTAAAGAGGAGTCATATATGGATTTTTCCTCCTTGGTGAAACTACATCATCTTTTGAAGGAAAAACGACCATTTTAGGTAAGTGTGAAATGGCCATTTCAGTAAGGCATGAAATGACCATTTCAAAGCAAAATGACATAGTTTTTCTCGATGGCCAAAAACTTGTAAAAATGCAATTTTTCTCAATTTTAAAATATTTTCCTCTTTGTCAAATAGTTCATACCATGTGGGGCTTCTCCCCCTGTACCCCCATGGCATTAGTGTTGGGCATCAAGCTCAGGCCTATCAGCCTGAGCTCCCAGCTTACCACATATGCCTATTTTCTTGTAATTTGAGTTGCACCACAAGATTTTCAAGTCAAGCAAAAGATTTATATTAAAAAAATTAATTAAAACACTTTGAGATTTTTGAATCGGACATTAACATCATTATTCATCTAAATTTAGTCCTTTTTCATCACTAGGCAATGCAAATACAGGAGCCCTATAAACCTAATGTCTACTCTTAGGGTTGCTTAGAAATGGTCTGTGCAGACTTTGATGTTGGTTTTGTCTACCTTGGGGTCCTTACAGACATTCTCACATGTCTAAGATTCCTTATCCTTTTTGTGCTAAGACTTGCATTGTTTAGGTGCTTATAAGTATCTTTCTTCTAAGCCATTCATGCCATCTTCATCTTGTCTCTCTCTTTTAGTTATCAGTTATCTGAAGTCTTGGATTCTAAAGTTACTTGGGATTCTTTAATACTTGCTCTCTTTCCTACCCTTAAATTCTTAAGGAAGTTGAAGATGGACCCCAATTTTCTTCGTGCCACTTTCTATTAATAAGATCCCATTTTTCATGTTTTTGCCTTCAATCATCAAGAGATGGCTCCCACACCTGAAAAGTTTGCTGCCATTATGAACTTTGACATTTATTTAGATGTTCCTTTTACCGTCTCTTCTTTTAATGGTTAGTACCCTATGGACATTATGCTTGTCTTAGGGGTTTCACCCTTAGTGGCACAGAAAATTATTCCAAGTGTAGGATCGATCAACTTCTGCCTGGTTTTATGGAATGGGCAAAATGAGCCTTATTGTGATTTTTGGTGACTAGCTGATGGTCACTCATGATGACACATATTGTGATTATAAAATACTGCAAGCATTGATAGAGTCTATTCTAGGAATAACCCTTTTAGCATTATTGTTATTGAGACCATTAGGGGATAAGATACTTTAAAGGAAGGTGACATTAACTTTGTAGTTAGGTATCCTTTGCTTTTACAGGTTTATCTCTTTACCTAAAGAGCCTTTTTGGGTTTTTCCTCTAGCTTTTCTTTTGCTTACCCTAATTTTTACCTTGTACACCTATGATGGTTTTAGCACTAGCGGGTTTGCCTAACTTTTGCTTAGGTGCTCCATTTTGGACTTTCCAACATAAAAACCTTTTTTTAGATATAGTTATAGGAGAAGTTGAAGTTGCTTGTTGTGTCTCCTAAGAAGGTTTGGATTAGATATGGCCTGAATCATCACTGTGAAAGAAGACTTGAGAGAAAGTTTGGCACAACAGAAATATAGGCTACATAGCTTAGTGGGATGACTAAGATTCATTAGATGTGTCCTTGGTGGAAGATTTCTCACTTCTCTTTATCTTGCCATTCGAGTTGTGTTCCAGTAATTGGATTGAGGCATGCAACATTTTATGTCCCTTATCAAATTTAGAGGCAATTTAGCCTAAAGCAATAAGTCACTCCTAAACCTTTAGGCTTTTGAGATGGGTGCTTGACACGGCATTTCTTGCACTCATATATGGACTTATGGAAGCATTATTCTATACTAAAGAATGTACCTAATCATAAAGCTAGTGACATAAGTGCAGATGATTAATATAAAAATTGGATTAGTAATACATTAAGAGATTACAAGAAACTTGTATTGAAAAGAAAGAGTGAGGATACATCTTTTAGATCTAAAAAGAAGGCTTGTGTCTAGACTTTTAGAGTTCAATTATTTGTATGATGTTTCTTAATAGATAGAAGTTTGCATACTAATGATCATGACTAAGTGTTTCTAACATCAATTGCATTTAAAACTAAATTGCTTAATCTTAGTAAATATATTAATTGCCCTTTAATAATAATACTATTACCATTTAGCCTTTGTAATTTTTCTTGATTAGATATTTTCTCTCTGTTGCCCTAATTTTTTCATGAGGTGCCTATTTTTAGGTTTTCACCTCATCGAGGTGTCCTAATTTTTGCCTAAGCTGCCCCTTTTAGGGTTTTTAACTTAGTCAAATCTTTTTTTTTTCATTTTAATAGAAGTACTTCAATCTATCCATGTTCACGAGTTCTGAGAACCCATTGCCTTCTAGATCTAAAAATTTGACACCTTTATGCTTGAGTACTTTCTTTACTATGTATAGACCTTCCCAATTGGGCTTAAAGTTTCCTCTTAGGTCTATTAGTAGAGGTCTAATTTGTTTCTAGATAAGATCACCTTCCTGAATGAGGCTTGGTTTGACTTTTTTGTTGTAGGCCCAGGCAATCTTCTTTTGATACAACTACATGTGATAAAGAGCTTTTATCCACTTTTCATTAATTAACACCATTTGCTCATACCTAACCCTTGCACATTCAATATCTAGTATATATTCTTCCAAGACTACCCTTAGTGAAGGGACCTTTATCTCTATTGGCAGTACAACTTCCATTCCATATACCAATAAGTAAGGCATGGCATTCATTGAAGTTCTAATGGTTGTCCTATAGCCCCAAAGTTCAAATGGCAAAATTTTTACCTATTCCTTAAAGCTCACTATCATTATTTGTAAAATTTTCTTGATTTTCTTATTGGCTGCTTCCATTACACCATTGGCTTAAGACTTATATAAGGATGATTTGTGGTGTTTAATCCCATACTTCTATAAGAGCTATTTGGTTTTGCATTGAAACTATACTCTATTGTCTAAAATTATTTGTTGTGGCAACCTATACCTACAAATGACATTTCTTTCAATAAATTTATCCATCTACCTTGCCCCTAATTTATTCAAAGATTCAGCTTTTGCCCACTTTAAAAAGTAGTCGATTGCTACCACTATGTATCTGTCACCCCTCACTATAAATGTCCTTATCTCTATTATTATGTCAATTCCCCACATAAAAAATGGCTATGGAGAAGGCAAGTTGGTTAGTTTGGTTGGTGGTTAATGACTCAGATTAGCATAGATTTAGCACTTATGGCATTTCTTGACAAAGTTGTAATAGTCCATTTTCGTGATCAACCAATAATATCCTAATCTCATGATCTTCTTTGCTAGATTTCTCTTATTCATATGCAGACCACACACACCCTTATGTATATCTGCTAATATCTTTTCAGCTTCTATTTCATCCACACACTTGAGTTGGGCACCATCATAGTGCCTTTTATACAGCATTCCTTAGAAGGAAATAAACTAAGTAAATAGTTTTTATAGTATTTTCTTATCCTTTTTAGTTGTATGTTCTAGGTATCTTCTAGTCTACAAGTATGTTTTAATGTCATGGTACCAAGGTAAGTCACCATTCGTCTCTACCTCTGTGGTGCCAACTATGCCTATGTATGTCAAAAACCTTAGCTTAGTGAAGTACATTAGCTTAAGCATGTCTTTTTTTGGTGAGATTAGCCACTGACAATAGGGTTGCTAAGGTGTTGGCTGCCTAATTTTATTCCTTTGGAATATGATGGAAGGTGTGTCTATTGAATGCCTTATCAAATTTGTCACTATTCTGACATATTTGTTATGGTTCTCGTCCTTAATCTCCTAGTTGTCTTTTACCTGTTGTATTACCAACATGGAATCACCATACACATTAAAAGTTTTTGCCCCTAGTAGGAATAAAGTTTTGAAGCCGTAGATGCATGCCTCATATTCAGTAATGTTGTTGGTTGCTTGAAAGTCTAACTTCTTTGTAAAGAACATATGTTCTTATTTTGGGCTAATAATTAATGCACTGGCGCCTGCACCTTTTTAGTTTACTACCCTATCAAAGTACATTTTCCATCCTTCTTGAGATATCGTCTCTGAGTATTCATCTGGAAATTTGAATTCTACCTTCTCACTCTTAATTGGTTGTTGTGTTAAGAAGTTTGTGACTACTTGCCCTTTGATTGTCTTCTTAGTTACATAAGTGATGTCAAACTCTTCTAGTAATAGAATCCATTTGCCTATTTTACCCACTAGAGATAATGCGGTTTGTAGATACCTTAGAGGGTTATGTTTGGCTACTGCCTCACTTTGTATGATTGAAAGTAGTGGCAGAGCTTATTGGAAACCCAGCTTACTCCTGAGAATATCTTTTTTACTTCTATATATCTCTGCTTGTATGGGAGTAATTTCTTACTTAAGTAATATACTGCATATTTTACCCTTACTTGTGTAATAAGGGCTCTTATGGAATTCTCTTCCATTGAAAGGTACTAGATTAGAGCTTTCTCTAGTTTGGGTGGTTTCAAGACTAGAGGTTTAGTCAAGTATTGCTAGATGGTTTTGAATGCTTTCTAACAGTCACTATTCCATTCATAAGGTTGGTGTCTTTTTGTAGCAGCTTGAATATGGGTTCACAGATAGACGTGAGCTTAGATATAAACTTATTGATTTATTACAGCTTTCTTAGGAATCCTCTTACCTCTTTTTTCATTTGAGGGGTAGACATTTCCAAAATAGCCTTTACTTTATTAGGGTTTACCTTGATACCATTCTTGCTGACCACAAATCCCAATAACTTCCTTAATATTACTCTGAAGATGCACTTCTTGGGTTTGAGTCTCATGTTGAATTGATATAACCTTTAGAAGAACTTTTGTAGTGCCTCAAAATTTCCTTCTTTTTATATGGATTTAACCATCATGTCAGCTACATTGACTTCTACCTCCTTATGCATCTTGTTATGAAAGAGTTTAATAGCCATTCTTTGGTACGTTGCTCTTACATTTTTCACTCCAAAGGGCATTACCCTATAGCAATAAGTTTCCCATTCTATTATGAAGGCCGTTTTACACTTGTTTATCACTTTCATAAGGATTTAGTTATATCTTAAGAATCTATCAACAAAAGAGTACATGGTTGCCATAGTTGTGCTATCCACTAACATGTCAATATGAGGTAAAAGGAAGTCATCCTTGGGGCATGCTTTGTTTAGATCATAGTAATCAATGCACATTTTAACCTTTTCATCTTTCTTTGGTATGGGGATAATGTTAGACAACTAAGTAGGAAAAACTATCTCCTCAATGAACTTAGCCTCCAGCAACTTAATGACCTCTTTTTTAACCTTCTTAGCCCATTCTGGTCTCATTCTCATGAGCTTTTGGTGGACTAGAGCAATGTGGTCATAGGTTAAGATTGCGTGTTTTGCTACCTCTCAATTGATGCTAGGCATGTCTTCGTAATTTTAGGCAAAGATTTTTCATATTTTTTCGATAATCTCTCAAAATTTTCTCCCTCAACATTAGTATCATGGGCAGTTAATATATTTTTAGGATTTTTATTCATACCAAGATTAAATGAGTTAGTTTTAATATTGTTAATGTCAAAGATACTCATGTAATGATTATTTGAATACATGTTACCATCAGGAGAAATATCACATAAATAAGTGAACTCACTATTCATTTTATTAGAAAGACAATTTCTCACCTCAAAAAGGTCAAATGGATATAATTCATCAATAAATAATTCACTATCTAAGTTAGGTACATCTTCAGTTATAGTTGGGTAGGTCTCTTTAATGGTTGAGATGATTAGAAAGATCTCCTCTGCCCATTAAGCCTACTTCAAATTTCTTGATTCCCAAACTATGATGTCTATAAAGATTTCAAACCCAGGCTTGTAGTAACTAGCCACCACTATCAGTTCTAGAGTCCCATCATACTTTGTCTTCCTTTACTTCACAAAATAATCATTTAGGCTATTCCATTTCTACTTTAGGTTGCCTTCTAGACTTGGGTCATATCCTAATCCTTTAGTGTTTTTCTGACTTTTGATCTTTAATGGCTTTATTATTCCTTGAAGGTTTTTGCCCAAACTAGCTCCTGGGAAGAAGTTTATTTTTTTTCATTATTTTAGACACTATGTGGTTCATGTAATCATCATATATGCCAATGACATGAAACTTATTGAATGGCTGGTTTGCAATAGCCAATATGGATATTGCATGATCTACTTTAGCCTTGACCATGATTATGCTACCTTCATAAGGGAATTTGATCATTTGATGTAGGGTAAAAGGTACTTATCCAAGTTTGTGGAAGCAAGGCTTTCCAAGTAGGACTTAAAATATGGTTGAAATGTTGATGATTATGAACTTGACTTAATCAACAATGGGCCTCACCCGGACCTTAGTAGTGAAAGATCCTTCAGCTTATTTTTTTATGTCATCATAGGCTTTAATGGTGATGCTGAAGAGCATTAAATCTTCCTTTTTCATACCCAAGCCTATCAAAATCTTGATTGGACACATGCATAATGATGAGCCATCATCTACCATAGTGCACTATGTCTTTTTCCCATTCACCTCAGCCTTAATAAAGAGGTGCCAGTTGTGTTCTCTTCCTTCTAAGTGTAGGTCTTCATCTAAAAAGGTAATAGGTCAAGCTTTTCCTATTTTCATGACTTAGACTAGTTCTTCAGGGTTAGTAATGGTAGATACTAAAAATTGCCCTAGGGCTTTAACAACTTTTTTCCTGTGGGCTTGAGAGGACATTAATAGATTTAGATGTTGATGTGGGCCTATGTTTTCTTTAGTTGCTTGAGTACCTCATCATTTTCATCTTCTTTAACTTTAGTTTCTTTTTTAAGGAGGATCCGACCATTTTTCTCAACTTTAGTTTCTCCATTTTTCTCAATAGCACTCATCACATGCAGAAGCAAGAGATATCAAACAAGTCATGCAATGTAATTTAAAACATTATTTTAAAGGTTCACAAAACCATATAACACTTAAAGTTACAAAACCAAACTGGTTTACATAGATTAGGCCCAATCCCTCTATTGGATCACAAGAGTACTATAAATGCTATTACATCATTATACATTTACAAAAGAAACAAAATATACCCAAAGGGCAATTCTTTGTGTCTCCTGTGGTGTAGAGACTTTGACTCTAATCTATACTTTTCTTCAACCTACATATTGCAAAGACAAGCAACGCACTAAGCATAAAGCTTAGTGGTGTAATCACTTTAACATGCATACTTATATTTAATTGGACATGCATTAAACATACATTAGCAATATACATTATGTTGAAATAACTTACATGTCACATAACATGCATTA
>CANXYI011445233.1:0-10089 GCA_948208565.1 Hura crepitans | reverse complement strand
ATCATAAAAGAGGTCACCATCTTCCTTTATAAGATAAATATTAGGAGTCATTGGTGTGTTACATGGCTTAGCTCTTGTCTATCCAGTCTCTAAAAGCAAATCAAGAACATATTTCCTTGATAGGAAGATTCATTTCTTATTTCTAGTCACCTTTATACCTTTAAGTATTTTAACTGACCTAAGTCTTTTGTATTAAACTTGGTTTGTAAGAATGTCTTGAGAGAAGCTCTTCTTGTGCCATCATCTCTTGTATTGACAATGTCATCAATGTACACAATAAGTAGAATAACTCTAACATCGGATTATCTATAAAAAAACTAAATCATCACACTTGCTCTTTTGTAACCCAAACTCCTAAACCACTTTACTAAGATTGCCAAACTAAGTATAAAGGCTCTGCTTTAAGCCATATAGATATTTTTTTAAATGATATACCTTTCCATGCTACCCTCGAGCAATAAAACCTAGTGCTTGCTCCATACACATTTCCTCTAATACATTATCATGTAAAAAAGGCATTCTTGATGTCTTGTTGATATAGAGGTCAATTCTTTAAAGCCATGAACAAATGTAAGTTCAACCACTAGAGAAAAGGTATTTAAGTAATCAACTCCATAAATCTGAGCAAACACTTTTGCCACCAATTTGGCTTTAAGGTGTGACACAAAGCCATTTGCATTAAATTTGACTGCAAAAGTTCACTTGCAGCCCATAACTTTTTTGCCTTTTGGTAAATTGAGAAGATCCCATGTATAATTATCATCTGGAGCCTGTATCTTCTCAAGCATAACACTATACCAAATGGGACAAAGCTTCTTTAACTATCTTAGGTATAGAAATGAAGTCTAAAGAGATAATTAAAAGGCTAAAAGAAAAAGGCAAATGATCATAAGCAAAAAAATTAGCAATAGGATATTTAGGAAGGATGTATTGGAATTTACCTTTGTGAAGGCTAATAGGAGCATCAAGATCATTTGGTGGAGGATCAGATGATAAAGGAGTCAGTGCAGGGCATGCATCATTGTGCTCTAGCCTTTTGGAATATACATGGACAATAAGTGGCTTTATTATAGCTAGAGGTGCTAGAGGAATAACTTGTTCACCTAAGGAATCAACAACCTTTGATTGTTCAACACATGAATTATCACTATGGGATCCATCATCAGTACTAAATGGTTAAAAAATCATTAATTTTTCTAAATTTAAAGAATAGACATGATAAATTAGGCAATCATTTTCCTTTCCCTCACTGTTAGAATTAGATTTTAAAGAAAATAATGGAATATGCTTAGAAAAGATTACATATATGGAAACCAAATATCTTTGGAGGTTTAGAGAATAACACTTGCAACCTTTCTGAAGCCGAGAATATCCCAAAAAGCCACATTTATAAGCCTTAAGATACAATTTAATAAGATAAGGCTTCACACTCGTACAAAATAAGTACTCCCAAATATTCATGGTTTCATAAGAAATAGAGTCTTGTTATGAAAGAGAACAGTTTAAAAAATATTTCTATTGAGAACTATAGAGGGCATGTGATTAATGAGGAAATGGGTTGTAGAGACTGCATTAGCCTATAATGGTTTTGGAACTTGTTTGAAATAACAATGCATAAGTAGTCTCCAGAAAGTGCCTATTCTTCTTTTTAGCAACTCCATTCTGAGCAAGAGTGTCAGCATAAGAATATTGATAAAAAATATCATGTTAGCTCAGATAATTTTGAAATAATGCTGACATTGCATTATCAGTTTTTATTGTATGCACAATTATATTAAATTAAGTCTTAATTTTAGCATAAAAAGTAATAAAATGAACAAATACCTAAGATTGATTTTTAATAAAATAAATCCAAGTCATTCTAAAAAAATTGTCCACAAAAGTAACAAAATATTTGAAACAAGTTTTAAACAAAATAGGACAAAGTCCTTAAACATCAAAATGTACTAACTCAAAGCAAACTCAACTCACTTATTAATTCTAAGACTCAACAAGCTTCAATGATGTTTTGTAAGATAACAAACCTATAAGCCACTTAAGATACATCATAAAATTGAGAGCATAACTTCTTTAGCACTATTAGAGAAGGATGAACCAACTGACAATATGCTTCAAATGGAGACGTAACATTAGAGGCGATTGAATAAGGCACTCATTCACCTAAAATATAAAGGTCATTAGATACATTCCTTTTACTAGTCCACTTTGTCACGAGATCTTAAAAAAATTAATTAAGGAAAAATTAGATACAACAATTAAGATATTTAGTGAGATGGCTTATAGAAATCAAATTAAAAGCAATGGTAAGTAAATTGAGCATAAAAGATAAGGTAATAAATGAATTGGGTTTTATAGTTAAATCCCTCAATAATGTAACTAAATCTATTTGCTATTATTACAGGAGATTATACTATGCAAGACCAAAAGCTAAAAAGAAAATGGATGACTTGTCATGTGATTTATGGCACTAGAATTAATGACCCTTTTATTTGAGGAGAAAATGAGATACTTTTTACCTGACTTAGCAAAGGCAACTATTAATGGATATTCTTTCATAAATTCTTGATACTGAAAGAGTTTGGCATTTTCTTCACCCTAAATAGTGACTATTTTTTTCAAAAAATGAACTATAATTTGTAGCAACATTGGCAATGGTAGTTTGAGAAATAATGTCATCAGCGCTTTCATTGAAACCCCTTTTTTCACTCTTTATATTATTTTTCTTACCAACTTTATTACCCTTTGTAAGCAATAATCACATTAGTCTGCTAATGAGATGGAGTAGATTCTATGCACAACACTCGACTAAATGCATATTAAAAAGAAGGTGATTTCAATACTAGTAAAGGTTTGAGATTTGGTTATGTCATATTAAAAAAGAAGCCTTGCCAAGAAACTAATAATCGCTATATATTCCATCTGAACTTGTTACACCTTAATATCAGTTCTAAAAGGAAGTAACATTAAATTCTTCATAAGTTTTCTTCAACTCCATAAAGTATATGGTAAGGGCCTGAGCATCTTTTTTCGTGCGATAAACACCTTGCATACTTCATACATTCTTGAAACATTCCCTTTCCTGGAATATAGAAATTCTAAATATTTCATCAGTTCTTTAACAAATTCACATTAATTTACCATACCTACTACCTCATGATCAAAAGAACTTAGAATCTATAAAAACAATTTAGCATCGTCTTTAAGCCAAGACTACCTAGTTTCATCATTTAAAGGATTTAAAATTAAATGATCATCCTTCTTAACACTTCACAAATAAATTTTAATGGTTTTGCTCCACTCCAAATAAATTGACAAATTTAATTTGTTTTTAGTTATTTTAGACATGGCAGGAACAACCTCATAAGTTTTTTTATTCTTTATAATGCTAGGTTAGAAAATTCAAAGGTTAGGAAAATTAATGTCACATAACCCAGCTAATAGAAACAATATACAAGACTACCCAAGCAACATAATAGTTCTTTAAAATAAAATAAGGACATAAACAGATCATAAGAATCAACTGTGAATAAAACCAAAAGCAAATAGAACATGCTTTAGACATATTCTAATCAACCCATTAACCTTAGAAACAAGAAAAACTCTACTAGTCAATTTTAATAGAGGAGTCAAATCATCAATTTTGCAACCACACAATCATTCTCTAGTGAATAAGAAAGAGGCTAAAATCTAATATGGCATATGAGCTTCACTCGTCAGAGACCCAATCATTGGTTTTTAAAGGCTAGTCAAAATAGTCTCACTCTCCATTCTAAGGGGTTGTGATGATTAAAAACAATTTTTGATAATGAAAAGTAAAACTTGTTTCCAAAAAATAAAAAAAAATTTAGAATCATAAGCGATCTTAAGGCTCTAATATCAAATTAGAGTTGTGATGGGCTTAGAAAGTTAGGCTTAGTAATAGTGGATTCATTATTGCTTTAAAATTACTTACCTGAATGTTGTGATACTAATAATATAAACCTTAATTACATCCCTTAATTATCAGATGTGGGATGCTCTCCAATATATTAGAATTATGATGGGCTTAGAGAGTCGAGCTTGATAATGGTGGGTTCACTATTACTTCAAAATAACTTAAACCTTTTAGAAGGTAGTCACACCACTAATATAAGCTTTTATTACATCTCTTGATTATTCGATGTGGGATTTTCTCCAACATTCCTTCACGAGTTCAATTGCCTTTTGCCCAGTTGCCATATATTTTTAGTCCAACATTATCCTTATGCGCTACTTTTCCTTACATAAGCCACAAGTTTACTCAATCTCTAATATAGGCTTTATTCTTCTTAGGCCTCAAATTGCCATTCATAGAGTCCATGCTCATATGGCAATTAGTCCTTTTATGGCTCTAATACCATGAAATAAAACAAAAAGATTGAAATAGAACAAAAAGTTTTTCATGTATTTTCTGTCTTTGTTCATGAAAGAACTCTAAATATATACACTTTAAAAGAGACATAAATGCGAAGGAAATCTACTTAATTAGCATAAACCAGCCTATAAGTTAGCCTATTGATATGCCTAATTATAAATAGAAAATATATATATTTACATACTGTAATAATATCCATATCTGTAAAGACACTCGAAATGTCCATGTCAATAAAAGAATTTCTTTATATATTTTACAAATGAATAAGATAGAAGAACCAACTTCAATAAATTTAATTATAAATAAATGAGGCATAGTATAATTTTACAACTTATAGTTGTCCAAAAATACCTCTTACAAACCTTATGTTTTCGAGTTACTATGACACACTTAAACTTAAGAAACTTGCACCTATTATCTCCCTAAACTTGGTAAGAATAACATATTTGCCCCCTTAAACTTGACAAATGTGTACCTATTATCACTTTGAAAAATTTTTAAGTCAAAACTCTTATTTACTGACATGTGTCATTTAAGAGGGTAATTGGTGCATTTTTTTTAAGTTTAGGGAGGTAATAGGTCATTATTATTAAGTTTAGGTGTGTTATGAGTTATGAAAAAATAAGGCATGTAATAAGTATTTTTTGATAACTTTGAGGTGTAAAATATATATTATGACAAATGAATGATTAAGAAGTGCAAATTTATCATCGCGTGATCAAAATTGTCTTAATTAATTAAATTAATTTAAGATATCACCTATTATTGCAGTTCTAACTCCCCCACCAAGACATAACATGTAATGCTCGAAAACCTCGAGTTTGGTGAATAATGCATCTTGGGTGTCAGTAGTGTTCCTGATGCTTAAGAAATTTACTAGACTTAATGATGGAGGTAAGTTCTTTAGACAAGAAGGGATGAATTTTAGTATACTAAAATTTGAGGATTTGTAACAAGGTTAAACGAAAAGAAACATTTGGGAAATTTTAGTCAAGCATTAAGACCTTGAGGAGTTAGTATAAATATATATGCTTTAAAAGAAAGAGTTATAAACTAGTGTATAGGCTTGAGAAAACGAAGCAAACGGCGAAAATTCAAATTTAAACAATTAAATGGCATCAGATTTATGTATCTTAATAATGGTAATAATTGAATACTTCGGACATAAAATAAAGATATTAAATTAAATAATTACTAAAAGGAATAAATTTAAAATAACGTAAGTAAATAATTAATTTATTTTAGCACATAGAGGAAAGAATTATGGGATGTTAATCGAATTGAAAATTCATCTACAAATTAATTATGTATATTTATAAAAGAAATTTATATAAAGGGGAATGTGTGTGTGTGTGTGTATGTATATATGTATGTATATATGTATATATCAAAACTCCTATACATTGACAATGTTATGTTATGCTATATTTATGATAAGTGCAGCTGCCAAGGTTCTAATGTAGGCCCTTGCACACTTATAGATCCTGTTATCTAGTATAAAGGGCATGATTTTTCGAGTATGAGCCATATGAGATAATAACTGAACTAAAAATAAAGAGAAGAAATGTAATGATAAAATAAGTATGAAGATGCATCTAAAATAGTTAGGGTAAAAATAGTTAATGTATAATTAGACATGAAACTTGTGCATATATATAAAAGAAATTAAATAACTTGTTTAAGTGGGTTTAATTGGTAAGCGTGATAATATAGTAATTGAATGAGTTACTGATAGAAAGAAATAGTTATGTATTAATTTTGATATGATGTGAATAGTATATATTATTAAGACATAAGTGGCATGCATGTTTGAAAGTAAGCTCAGATACATGATTCTAGGATCAAACGACATAAGTAATCAAATTGACAAAAAGATAAAACAACTAGATAAACATGAGATATGACATAATCTAAATGATATAAAAGATCAGGACTAGAGGTTCATATATATATTTTAGTTTGAGAATGAATAAGGTAAATGTAAATATCCATGAAATAAAGTGTATAAATCATTAATTATTATATAATTAAAGTAGATTTAATTAAAGCCATGTACACATAACATGACTTCTATAAGGTGCATGGATTGTGATTTATGTTTAAATGCATGTGAATGTAAATAAGTATATTTTGTTGAATACACCACTAAGCACCATTGGTTAATGTACTGGCTTTTGCTAGTGCTTAAGTTAAAGATAGCTGGCAAAGATAGATAGTCTTAAGGAGAATAGAGCAGATTGAAGATTTATTTTTAGTATAACTTTGTAACTATTGTATATTATAGCTAGAAAGAGGCACTCGTGTATATGCTTAAAAGGTGGGCCTAAGCCATTGTGTAAAAAACATTTTAGAATATAAAATACTCATATGTAAAATTTAACTGTGTATAAAATTTGTGCATGGATTATGGTATATTTATTTATGGGATGGCTTAAAAAGTAAAGTTAATACTGATCATGTGAATATTTTAGGTTGATGTACTATTGACAATAACTATGATGTGAGTTAATGTTCATGTGGTTGTAGAGGATCTCAGTGGATTGATATATATATATATATATATGTATGTATGTATAAGTTTACAAGTTAAATTTTTTGTTTTTACCCCAAACAGTCGTTATGCTATTGAATTTTCATCAAAGTAAACCTTAACTAGAAAATGGGTCCTAAGTAAGCTTGTAATATACATTTGGTGCAACTTATTACTCGATAAAGTTTTTAAAGAGATTTATGAATTTATGTAACACTAACAAGCTAAGGTAGTAAGTGTCACCTCTTATTCAAATTCCGATAATGGATTGAGTAAGGGGTGCCACAAAACAGGGATGCCCTACAACATGTTACTACATAACTAAATCAGAAGCCCTAACTGGTCCATGACAAGAAAATGGGCAAACTCCCTCCCCTCTACTAACACCTCTACTACACTTATAAAAGAGAAAAAAAATAGAGCCTATTATAAACCATACAACATCACTATGATAGGGCATTAGGTCTGTGGGGTCTCTACCCTCTGTGACAATTCAAAAACACAACTAAAATCCCATTTTTGGGTGAAAGTGTTAACTGGGGGTGCTTTGATCATCCTTAATAACCATAAGGCTCTTTTAGCATATAGCCCACATCAAACTTGTTACATACACATCACACATACAATGCCAATCTTGTTAAGGCATCCATTTTAATTCAGTAAGCCAAAAATGGGACCTTATGGTACCCATATACATACATACAAAACCATGAACATACATCTTCTTATACTTTGTACTTGCCATTTATGCAATAGATCTTTACAATCCTATCAAAAGTTATACATTACCTTTGCTTCACCTAATTGCTTCCACACTTACATGAGGTAAAAATCCACCGCACTAAGCACATGAGCTTAGTGGTACTCTAGTATTCCCACATCTCATGAGTTAATTCAACACTAATAAGGAAATATGGTGCTTTTGGTTGTGAACTAATAAGTATCGTGCAACTTATGACCTATATGTAGCTTACTTGCATTAAGTACATTTATGGTAGAAGTTTTGCTTGTGTGTACTCCATGTTCCTGAATGCTTTACAAGTTATAGTATAATAAGTCTAACTCATGCACCCTTAAACCCATGATTGTTGTATGCATAAAATTTTTCATCCTTATATTTATGGTTTTAACATTTAGTGACTAGAAATTAATGCCATTAATACATACCATCACCCAGAGTACACTTACATACTTGCTTAGTTCATAAAATTGGTTTCATCATTCTTATATTTTTCTTGTCCTATCCATCAAGTTATTAAGGTGAATCTATAATCTTTTAGTTCCTTAATCTAATCTTTATCTTAATTAGAGCCTTTGGTAACATTCTTCTAGAATGACCCTATGGAAGCATAAGTGGGAACATGGAAGATAGAAACATAGGGGAAATGCCTAAACATATCATAAGATGTGGTCAAAGCCAAATTATGTAACATGTGGCCGTAGCTAGGTATCATACCATTGCATATCATATGGCACTCAGTGCCAAACATCATCAATAGTAGAACTACATAAAAATCCCTTCCTTGGCATGCCAAAGCTATCCTACCCTGTATTTTATATAGGTTTACCGCAAGCTCTTATTAAGTGTTTAAGTGTATTAAGTTTTTAGTTAATCAATTTTGTGACACCCCTTACTCAATTCAGTTTTTGGACCCGAATAAGGAATACACACGCATACGCATTACCGAACTCATAACAAAATCACACACCTTATAAGCTCATGCATAAAAATCATCATATTAATAAATATATCATTCACATGCCATAAAGGCTCTCATCTCATCACATGTATGTTGTATATAAAATGAACATGCAATAAGCATAATAATATGGAATTTTGCCATATAAAGCTCAATATTTATCATCAATGCACTATATCTTGCATTAAGTTGATAAAAGAATACATTACCGCATTATATAACATTCATGTCATCATTTTTCATAATATGTTCTAAACACATTATTAATTCCATGTATTTAATCATAAATAGGTAATAACATATATAACATACATCATAAGTGCCATTTACATACCATAGGCCATTCGACCACTCTATCATTGTAAGCTATGATATACATTTTCTTTTTATCATACATACTATTTTATTCCTAATGGTTATAAATATTTATCAACCATGCTTACTGATCTCATGCTTATCATCAAGCATGGATATACATAAACAATCATAACTCATATTATCATTCATGCATCTTACATGCATATTATTACATTACATATTCCTATCTCATATATAAATGACCAATTAACCATTCACATATACAATTCATCACTTGCATGCATAGATGCCATTTCACACATAGGTATATACATATAGGCCATTTGGCCATCATGTCTCTCAACCATCCATAATGATATTCATCGCATCATATTTCATTTCCCATGTCCATATAGGCATTTACATTCATTCATGGCCATACATCATGTATGACATACCTATGTGACACATATACGCATATATATGCCTATGTAAAACTAACACACACACATACATCTTCACTTGGCCATTTCAGCCATAATGCCATCCAAGGCCTTAAACATCTATCTCATGCATTCATCTTTATACACTATTCCACATAGACATAAAATACCATCTATATATATACATTATAATTCCTAAGCATAATGCACATATACATACACATACATGCATGGCTACATTTCACATAATATCAACATACATTATTTTCATCCATCTAACATCTTAATTGATTTTAACATGCATTAATTCCATCATTATACATAATTAAATGCCAATCATGATATTAATTATGCATTAAATTCACTAACATCATTAATGTCCTATTATGAAATAATTAGGGCATAATTGAATTTCTACAATTTATGTTGTTTACTTATACCAAGAGAGTCAAAATGCACTCATGAGAATTGTCTATGCCTTGCTCTTTCCTTTATCTCAAGTTTTATTGGTTTCCTCAACTGCCCATTACTGATTCAATATGTAAAAATTCATAATAAATCATATAGACACTAAAATAAAAAGTTGATTACATGGACATGACCTTGGGCACTTAAAGGACATGGAAAAAAATATCGGAATTCAAAAAATCTTGATCAATCTTGGGTTACTATTCATCAAGGTGGAAAATTAAGCAATTCTCTTATTTTTTGTGCAAATTGAGATAG
>CANXYI011445221.1:0-10588 GCA_948208565.1 Hura crepitans | reverse complement strand
ATATTTTATTAAATACATCACTAAGCTTTATGCTTAGGTCAGCATGTTTTTAATGTGAGGTAGTAGATAGCTAGCCTTAGATAGCCTCAACAATAGCAGTACAATGCAAGGAAGATTTTATCTTGTGTTTTGGTATATTTTGGTTATATAGTGTGATGTATCATTCATAGTAGTTGGCACTCATATCTAAGCATATTAGGACTGTAGTTTTGTGTTATAGTATATGGGATGTAAACATATTATACAAATTATGTTGTTATGATGTGCATGTGTATAGATGAGATTGCATGTTGTGATGTGTCTGCTTGAGGTGAGGACCATTATGCAGGCTTTATTTTGGGATATGTTATAATACAACCATTATGCTACCAAAATTTTGTTAGAATAAGATAGTTAAAGTGGTATATGTGTTATTCATATAAAATAGGTTTTAAGAAGATAATGGTTAAGATAATATAAGTTGGTTTTTGTGTCATCTCTTTGAACTAGTAATGGTTTGGGTAGGAGGTGTCATAATGTGGCATCCCTCATTTAGATCCACCTACTAGGTTGAGTGAGGGGTGTTACAGTTGTTGTGTGTGGATAACTTTAGAATAAGAAAATAAGCTCATCTTCCTCCTTATTTCTTTTAAAAAATCATCCTCTAAGGTCACCGATGTAAAGATGGGACTAGATAGATTTTTCTTTATTTGTTTATTTGGTTTTGTACTTTTTATTTCTTTAGCTTATTTTAGGGTTGTAATAGGTAGATTAATAACTCATTTTACATGTTAAAAGACTTAACTTCACATCAATGGTTTTTTACATATTTAATTGGTTTTCTTAATAAAATTGTTTTGAGTTTTCCTTAATAAAAGTCAAATAGAAAATGTATTTTAACAAAGGCCAATCTCCTAGAAATTAGAGTTAGGCAATTACTACCAATTCCTATGAAATTATAGGTAATTGTTAGGTTATAACTTGATTTATGGATGCTTAATGTATAAATATGCTTGTTATATATTTTAAATAGTGTAGATTTACTTTTTCTATGTGAAAAGGTGGTATGTATGCTTAATTAAAGTGATTGCTTGCATGATATTGGATTTATAAACATATGAATATAAAGGAAGGTATATTATTAGGGCATAAATAAGATCTAATTTTAAACCTTTTTTAGGTAAAAGATTAGTGATCCTAGTGTAGAGGCAAGTGGCAACCCCAAACACTAACCGCCTCATCCTTGGTAACATATTTTAAATATACACATGAAATACAGATGTATGTGTACAACAATAAACACAAGCAAAAGATTTCCACCCTTATCACTTCCCACACAAGGGGTCAATGAGTTCTTTCCTAGGAAGGCTTATTTATAGGACATCAGGGTCCTTAATAGATTCGAATAATGAAAAACAAATAGTTAAACATTATTTCTCTCGTATTTAAAAGAACACATGCAAGATATTTGGAACACATATGTTGGATATGTTCAATTAAACCAAAAATACGAGGTTTAACTCATTCCAGTTAAAAAGCCCAATGGGTTCAATAAAATTTTGGGATGACTAAGCCATATTTCACATAAATTAGCCTATATAGCACACAATGTAGCATTAACCAAGAAACCTAAGGGAAGTTGCTATTGGTCATTACATGCGCACATGGTTAAGTTATGTAAGTTAATGTCATTTATGCATGATCCCTCTACAACATGTCTATCTCATCATGAGCATATGACCGAATGGTTCATCATTTGATATACCTTATAGTTTTAAGGCTTAGATTTGATACCACCTCTATCAATCCCCTAAATAGGGTTCATGCTTTGAAATGACATCAGGGAAAGAAGGGACACCTAACTTATTCTAAGGCTTTAACATGTAATACAATTTTAAAAAAATAATATTATAAATCCAAAATAAAAAATTCTATATTAATTTGAGGTACTTTTAAAGCATTGCCTTATGGTGTGCCTAGTAGAGTTACCACTGTTTATGCTCCTTCCTTTCTATGGTCGGTCAAATTGAAATAACTAAAGACTTAACCAAATTTTACCTCTCAATTCCCAAAAGATGAGAAGGAAATTAGAGCAATCTTAAGTCATTCCTATTTGATTAGCCTAGAAAGAGCGAGTTAGGCACTATAAGGTAGGAGTCACCACTTAATCGTAGTTGGAAAATACCTTATACGGCTAAAACCAAAGCGGTTTAAAGCCCTACAATTATTTATACCTCAAGTTAATATGAAATTTCAAATAGAATTTATAATTTTATCCATTTTCTCTAGCAAGTTTTAAAATTAAAATAAAGCATTCAATTATATTAAAGCATAATAAAACAAGCATATTTAGAAAAGAAATACATGAAATTAAAGGAAAACATATATGAAATCGAGTAATTGACTTTCTTTGAGAACTTTAGTTCTTGCATGGCAATTTATGAAAATAGATTTTATTCTTGTGACTTTTATTAAAGAAAAATCAAAACCCACTTTATGAGGAAAACATCGATTATATGGATAGAAACAAATTTGGTTATTTTTTATATCATGTAAAAAAATCTTTTTTTACCTATTACAAAAATCTTTTTTTACCTATTACAACATTCACAAAAAATATAGGGAAATATTCAGAATTAAATTACATGGCAACTACCTAGAATATGTTTTAACCCAAAAAAGGTAAAAATTACAAAGAAATTTTCTAAAATACATGTTATCCAAATAAAAATTAAAATTTTAATGAAATTGCTTAAAATATAGTCTAACTAAAAGTAGTACAAAAATAATAAAAACAAAAGGAGAAAATTAGGAAGAAAATAAAGGTTAGACAAGGTAAATGAATGGAGACAAAATAATAAAATAACAATTACAAAAGAGGAAAAATAACAAAAGGTTAACTTCACTAAATGTTTGATAAGAGAGGAAAGACAGGTTAAATAAAACCCCAAAGGACCTTATACAACTCATATCACAATGAAAACACAATGTCAATATGGAAGAAATAATGGAATTAATAAAAGGAATAAATAAAAGGATATAAAATAAATAGTTAAATAAAAAACAAATAACATATGAATTAAATCATCATATTTAACTAGTAAATAGATGAAATAGAGAATGAAAAATTGTAACGCCTGTGTTTCGAGGCTTTTTGAATAATGCCAATAGGTCCGAGAAGTGTGCCTGAGGTTCTAGGTCACTTGCACATAAACCTAAGATAGCGACACTAGTCATGAAATTTTGAGGGGCTTTAAATTGACAAAAAAGGAAAAATTTTAAAATTTACCAAAACTAATAATTCATTTCGGACTGTAAGCTACCCCTTTATGTAATAAAAATTTTTTAGGCTAAGAATGACCTAGGATATGCTCAGACAGACCCAAAAATATCAAATCCTAATGCTAAAAAGTTCCACTGAGGTCATTAGTGAAAGAATTTTTAAATTCTGAGCTCGTTCGCAACTTTTCATGATTTTTTAGGTTATCACGTAAATCGAGATAGCCTAAAAACTATCATATCATTCAAATTTGGTTGCAAAAATTTATGATCATGTAAAGGGGACTAAAATATGAATTTTAAAACAAACGGTGTAATTTTTCAATGTTTGTGTGAATTTTGGTGAATTCCTAAAATTTTACCAAAAATTGAGCTATTTTAAGATTGTTCGGGTGGTTATGGGCCCCACCCGCACATTGCTAGCTAGTATAGGGCGATGCCAACCTCACTTGATAAGTGGAAAACCCACACATATAAAAGGGAAATTTTCTTCCTTCTTTCTACCAAGAGAGTGACACTATAGTAGGCTTGGAGAGAGATTTTCATCTTCTTCATTCAACTAATTTTGCCAATTCTTGATTCCTAAATTCATTTTGGGATGTTAGAGAGCTAGGGGAAAAAAATTTCTAGAAAAACAGCTCTCAAAAATTCATGAAAATTCTTCAAAGTTTTCTAGACAAAAGCAGTCCAGCAAGGGGTGTTTGAGGTGAATTCTTTATTCTTCCTTGGGTTTTCTTGAGTCCTCTTTGCTAGAATTGGGTATTTGAGGCACCTAACATCTGTGGGAATGTGTTTTAATGGCTTTTAAGGTGATTCAAAAGGAGAAATACTTGAAGGAAAGGAGAAGAAGCTTTCCTAGAAGGGCTGGAATTGAGGTTTTGGCAAGCTTAAAGTAGTGTCCTTGAGAGGTAAGTGAATTTTAGCATTTCTTTCATGCCATTTGATATTTGAGGGGGTTGAAAATGGGTTGTAGAAGTGTATAATCTAGTGACATGTATTAGCACTCTAAAGCTTTAATGAAATCCTTTAAATGTAATAAGAAATTGGACATTGAAATAGGTAGGATTTGATAAGAATTAGCTTGTCATTTGTGTGTATGTTAGCTGGCTGAGAGCTTTGGCATAGGTATAGGCTTATTGAGTTATTGAATTTGGTGATAACAAGTGAGAATTTATGCTTATGGTATATGGTTATATGTTGTGTAAGTGTAGCTAGTTGTTTTGCCATGTGTTCTAGAAGTATGCTGTATGAAAGAATAGTGTGGCATGTGATAAGTTAATCTAGTGCATAGTTATGGTGATTTCTTTGAATGCCGGAGACATATATTATGGGTAAGTCTTTTAAAATGGCTTGAAATGGTGCATGTATAGTGACACATGTGTTTAGGCTATGGATGAAAGGTGGAATGTGTGATAAACATCATAGAAATGGATGATCAAGGCCAAGGTATAAATAAACCTAAGAGCTACACTAGTGAGATTGGCATAAAAATGTTAGTAGCATGTATGTAATGTGTATGTATAATATGATATAATTATATGAGCTATGTTAGCTTAAATTATTTCGCATGAATTTAGTTAATGAACATATTTAAATTGGCATGAAATGTAACTAAGAATTGGCATGAAAGATGACTTGTACAATGAATTTAAACTTGACTAGAAAAAGGACTTCAAAAGTGACTTATAATTGCCTTTAAAGGCTATGGCTTGTGGGTACATAATGTGCCTAAAATTTGTGCCTATTAGGGCTATAATATGTATTTATGTATGGTGGTTTTATGCCTATGTTTTGACCTTAGAGAAGGCCTATTGATTATATGGCTTAGGGCCTATGAACCTTGTGTGAATAATGGCGAAAACTGCATAGAAATAGGCTGAGAAATTAACCTAGAAAAGTCTATTAAAAACTTGCCGTAATGACATATAAGTATCCAGTTGATCATTACCTGAATAAAAAATACCATTGGGCAACAAATGGAAAATAATTATGAAATCCTTATGAAATAAAATAAAGCATAATATACCATAATTACTGGCAATTATAATCTTTGAAAATGCTTTTGAGAATTTACCTGATACAACCTAATTGTGGCCATACCAGATTGAGCTAAATTTTAACTGTGCCATAAAATTCATATATGTCTGTTATTTATTTAGTAGTGTTATACGAGGTTAATCAATAAAGAAATAATCATAAATTGAGTTGTATAGCCCATTAGTTAGACACCCACTGAATGGGTTGATCGGTTAATTTAAGGATTTTAGCAGCTGTTACACTATCTATTTTTTAGACAGGGTCAGTATAGTGGCCTAGGTCCATATTTGGGCCAATGTACTAGTCTATTGGATAGATAACTTTTTATTTTTGCCACCTGATGCTAGTTATTAAATTTTTACTGATGCAGCGGCATAGGTCTTAGAAGGCCACTGCATTAGTCTATTGGATAAAGCAGTCTGCTAGGCAGACACAGTTAACCTATCACTGATCTTTAAAATAAGGTTGGTACAACAGAGGGCCACTGTACTAGTCTATTAGATAGACCAGTTTGCTGGGCAGACCATACCTCATTATCTGCACCTTGGGTTCTATAACTTAATTAGGCTGATGCAGTGGTTGGGGTCTAGAATGTGGATCAGTGCACTATTTTATTCCCCTTTAGGTCTAGTATATGTCAGTGTCATCTTTCTAGATGGGCTAGCTAAAATAAATTAAATAAGAAAAATATAAATTTCATGTGATATTGGAATATGATACAAGGCATAATATGACACAATCACTTGAATAATTGGACCATACACATGTAGAGGTTTTGGTAATTTTACATATGCAATACTTATTGGCTTAATTACCAAAGAATATGCATGCAATTTTTAATCATGATGGTAAAACTATATTTTAAATAAGTTTAAATGATTAACTGAATAATTTATCGACATGAACCAATACGGGGCAATTTTATAATTCTACATATTAGTAACTTAAAGTATACCTTAAAACCACAATAACTTAGTAATATGATTATATATGCTTGGATAACTACTTGACATGGATTAAATGCTTGAGTTTACCATTAAGTATATTATATACTCAGCGTACCTATTTTGGTATGTAGGTACCCAAAATAGAGAGGTAGCCTTATGAAGCATGCAGTGAAGTTTAAAGGTTATTCATCAGAAGGTTATTGATATATATTTTGTGCAGTTTTGCACTCTATGTACTTAAGTGGAAAATGGGTGTTATGTATACAAAGGACATGTGATGTAAATATATATATATGTATAATCTGGGTTGTATTAAGCAAATATCAATCCTTTTGAGAATGCATGATTTTTGTTGTTCTATGTTAATAATATAATCTATGAGCTTGAGGCTCTAGTGTATGCTCATCTGATTATGGCCTGAGGCCTATGTTGATGTTTGTTAGGATGATGATGTTAGATTGATACCTAAGGGACCAGAAGTGTCCAAGAGAGGTGAAAATGTATTATAGAAGTGTTTATATAGGTTTAAATTTTTTGATAGTGACTCGAATAGCCGTTATGTTACAGAATTTTAGGAAAAATCTTGATGACTTATAACTAATCCATAAGGGCATTAACTTAAGGGAACTATAAGAATTGTTGGAATTGAATTTAGAGTTAGAATAAGTTAAATAGTATAGAATAGGTAAGAGTTAAATGAATGAACGTGGGAGAAATTTTAGGATAGGTGACCTAGCAGGAAGTGCACCACATATTGGGTTAAGAATCTAGTAGGGGGTGTTACAAAAATAAAGAAGAATAAAATATTAATAATAGATAAATAAAATAAGTGTACCCCTTCTAATTAGTAGATAAGTACCTAAATAAAATAAGGATACCACATTTATTGGTAAATGGGCAACAAAGAAAATAAAATAATAGGCACTATGTTTAACTAGCAGATGGATGAAAAGAAAAAAGGAAATAAAAGAAGAAAGGAGGGAATAGGTTGAGCCACCATATATAATTGTCTTTAGGAGTGATCTTCAATTAACTTGAGAGAAAGAGAGCAAATAATTTTGGAAAAAGCTTTCAAAATAAGAAAAGCAGTGTTTGGATAGTATTTTTTTTTTTTTGCATTTTTAGGTGTGCACTCACCAAGAAAAGTCGACCCTTTAGACTAACATAGGGTTTGCCTTTTATACATAATTTTTAAGGTGGCAAATGACCATTTTGGGGTAAGGAAAATGGGCATTTTCCTATAAATGGTCATTTGCATAGGTCAAATTGCCATTTTCTCGAAGAGGAGTCCTACCCAGATTCTACCTCTTTGGCAAAATGATGCCTTTTTATGGAAACCCAAAATGCCCATTAGTAGCCCAAAGCTTGTAAAATTCATTTTAATGAAATTTTCAAATTTAAAACATTTTTCATTTTTCAAATGGTCCATACCGTTGAAGGCTTTGAGCCCTGCACCCTCTTGGCATTAGTGTTGGGCATCAGAGCCTTCAACCCACCACACACCCTTATTTTTCTCTCTATTCAGGTTGCATCATGAGCTTTTCGGATCGGGTAAAGGTTTATGCTCAAAAGTTAACCATGATCTTAAAACTTTTAATAAAGAGATCTTTAAATTAGATGTTAACATTTTTATTTATCAAAACTTTTATTCTTTCTTCATCATTAGGCAATCTAAACATAGAAGCCCTAGAAACCTAATGTTTACACTTATCATGTTAGGACTTTCGATTTTAGGTACTTATAAATTCATCCCCTCTTAGTGTGTTTTGCCTCAATTTTATCTTGGATGATCTATTCACTTGTCAGCTATCAAGAATTTTAAATTCCAAGGCCACTTCAGATTCTTTGATTCTTGCTTTTTTCTTCGTTGTCAAATTTTTAAGGAAAATGAAAATAGACTTAAATTTTTTTGCATGCTGCTGCTAACTATTGGGACCCAATTTTTCATGTTTTGAACTTTAATCTTCAAGAAATTACCCCTATGCCTAAAGATTTTGCTACCATTTTTAATTTGGACTTTTTTCAAACACCTCTATCATTATTCTTCATTTAACAATCAATACCATTTAGAAATTATACTTGTCTTGGGCATATTGCCCTTGATGGATTAAAAGATTATCCTATGTATAGTCCTTATTTCCTTAGAAATTATGTTAAGTTTCATTGGTTAATTTTCTTTTAGTTCTTCAGAATGGGCTCAATGTTTCTTGTTATGCATTTTTAATGACTTGCTACTGGTTAATTGTAAGAACAAGCATTGCAATTACAAAAAGCTCTAAGTGTTAATTGGAATTTTTCTTACAATAATCCATTTGGTGTTATTCTTGTTGAGACTATTTGGAGGTTAGATGCTTTGAAGATGTGTAACATAGCCTTATGGTAAGAAATCCTTTGCTTTTATAGGTTGTTTACTTTTATTTTTGCTTAGAGAGCCCATTTTATGTCTTTCCCTAGCAAATTTTCCCTAACTTTTACCTAGTGAACCTATGAAGGTTTTCAAACAAGCAAGCTTTTGTTACCCTAATATTTGCATAGTACACCTGTGAGGGTTTTCACACTATTGGCTTTGCCTAACATTTGATTAGGTGGTCTATTTTTTGGATTTTCTAACCTAACAATTTTTTTTATAGATATGGTTATAGGAAAGGTTGAAGCTACTTATTATGCCCCTTGAGAGAATTTAGATAAGAAATGCCCCCAATCATTATTATGAGAGGAAAATTGAAGGGGAATTTAGCATAAGGAAAGTTAGATTATGTGGCTTGGTGGGATCATTGTAAATGAGATTTGATGGATGTGTCATTAGGGGAAGATTTCTTATTTTTCTCTCTCTTGTCATTCAAGCTGTGTTCCGTTGATCAGATTATGATATGCAATGTTTTATATTCCTTATCAATTAGAGGGTTCCTCTTAAAGCTATGAGTTTCTAAGGTGGAGTATTGACATGATATTTTCTATGTTCCTACCACAATTTATGCAGACATTGTTCTATGTTGAAGAATATGCCTACTCACAAAGCTAGTGATATAAGGGTAGATAACTATTAAAAAGATTGAATTACAAGTACATCAAGAGATAACAAAACCCTTTCATTAAAAAGGAGAAATAAAGATATATCATTTACGTCTAGAAAGAGAACTTGCATTTAGCTTTTAAGGTTCAGTTACTTATATAATGCTTCACTCTAGAGGGTAATTTGTAGACGATTGATCATGACAAAACATTTCTAACATTAGATATATCAAGACTAAACCACTTAAGCTTAGTAAATATATTAATGGCCCCTTAATAATACTATCATTATTAATCAGGCTTTGCAAGTTCTCTTGATTGACCATTTTATATCGATTCCCCTAACTCTTGAACGAAGTGCCCATTTCTAATTTTTCACCTCATCGGGGTGTCCTAAGCTGCCCTTTTTGGGGTTTTTAACTTAGCGAACCATTTTTTTAATAGAAATGTTTCTTCAACATGTCTATGTTGACGGGTTTTAAAAATTGGTTGCCTTTCAAATATGAAATTTTGAGATCCCCATGCTTTAATACATTTTTCACCATGAATGGACCTTTCAAATTAGGCGTGAACTTCCTTTTGGTGTTTGTTAGCAAAGGCCTTGTTTGTTTTAGACAAGGTCACCTTTAGAATGGAACAAGGCTTGATTTTCTTATTATAGGCCCTAACAACATTCCTTCAATACAATTGCATGTAATACAAAGCCTTTAATCATTTCTTAGCAATTCACACCAACCGTTTATATCTAGCTTGTGCCCATTCAACTTCTAACACCTTTGCATCTTGGATTACACTTAATAAAGGGACCTTTATTCCTATTGGTAGTATAATTTCCATCTTATATACCAATAAGTATTGTATGGCACCTATTGAGGTTTGGATAGTTATTCTATAACCCTAAAGTGCAAATGGCAACATTTCTACCTAATTCCTGTAAGTTAATAACTTTTTGCAAAATTTTCTTGATATTTTTATTGGTTACTTCTACTACACCGTTAGATTGAGGCCTATAAGAGGAAGGTTTATGGTGTTCAATCCCATATTTTTGTGGGCCCTATTTAGTTTTTCCTTGGAACTATACTTTATTATTTGAAATCACTTGTTCTGGTAGCCCATACCTATAAATGATGCTTTTTTCAATAAATTTACTTATTTGCTTTGTAATGCTTGAAAATCCCAGCATTATTAATAGTGACAACTGTGGGTTATGAATAGTGACTTTTAGGTCAAGATTAGATTTTCTTATTGATCAAAGTATTAAGTTATAAGTATACTATAGGTAAAATTTGATATGAAAATAAGGACGTTTGGAGGTCTAATGAGCAATAATGAAT
>CANXYI011445193.1:0-15126 GCA_948208565.1 Hura crepitans | reverse complement strand
TATATATGTATATATACATAAATGAATTTCAGGTTATATCGATACTTGTATTAAAAAAAACATATTTTTAATTGCTAAATAGTTCAAAAATAATAAACATATTATGAAAGATGAAGTAAAAAATTTCAAGTATAAAAATTTTTAATAAACTAATTTCTTAATTCTTTTTGGAGTTGAATCATTAATTTTATTTTTTTAAAAAAATAAAACAGTTACATTAACAAAACATCTGAGATAATAGTGATCATAGTTATTGCCTTTAGATGAATACAAATAAATAATAAATAAGTAAACGAATAAAAGAGGTAATATCTCTAAAATATCGAGTATATAAAAAAATACATAATAATGAATGGTTGATGAGCTTATAGGTTCTATTAAAACATTTAACGATAAATTATGATAAACAATTTTGTCGATATTATTTAGTTCATTATCGTGTTTGAATCAATATTCGATAAAAAATATATAATTATAAAATATCAGATTATTTAGAGTAATTATAAATAAAAAAATCTAGTATAGGAAAATCATAATTGAGCTAGTTTTATAGATTTAACTTTCGATATATATATTTACATTCTATAAATTTTTAGGTGGGAAATAATTTCATTATTGTGAATGCATTTAAAAGCCTTTAATTTAGTTAGTGTATAGTTATAAATAATTAGAAAAATTAGTAAAGACATTATATATAACAAGAAAATAATTAAGAAGTCACTTAAGGGTATCAATATTAAATAAAAAAAATAAATATCGAATTCTTATATTAAATGACCAAAACTCTTAAAATTTATTTGAGAATGGAGGTCCCAAAATTTTAATAGAATTATATATGTTAGAAATTGTAAATAACACTTACGATCTTATTATTGAATTTATGGAATAAAAAATAAAAAATAATACAAAATAATAAATAAAGTATTTAATATATCATTTATATCAAAAATCTCGTAATTAATAAAAATAACATTTGAATATTTGACGTATTAATAAAAATTTGTAAAAAATATTTAATGATAGGCCATGCCATATAGGAAAAACATTTATTTAAAGAAAAAAATGCATCGAAATTTAAACCTTTTTTGTCCATTATTATTTGTAATTTAATAAAAATATAAAATAAGGTTAATTATGAAATACCTAGTTATTCAAGATAATAAAAAATGCAAAAAAAATTAAAAATCAACAAATACGACAAATACATTTTTTTAATATATATACATACATATTCAAACTATTCTGGTGAAGTAGGGCAATACATAGATTAGATAGATCGTTTTATTACGAAATGTCCGATAAATATCTAAATTCCTACACATTATAAAGATAACCAAAATTAATTCATAATTAGTCCCTATAATATTATGATCATAAACATTAATTGAATAAAGATATAGCCACTTTAAAATAGATGAATTATTCTTAAAAAAATCATTCAATAATCAATAATTACATTTTAAATAAACCTCATATGTTAAAAATGTGGCGTAGGGTGTTTAATACCTTCCCTATGTCAAAATAACCCTGAACCTAGAAATCAAACTAGATCAATCGGTGATTAGCTGCATCCTAATCAGTTAGTGGCGACTCTCACTATCAAAATCCCATGTCGCACGGGTTCCTGGGTCATGACACACTTAACTGACAATTGCAAAGGACTTTGTTGAGCTATCCAAGATCTCATAGACCATGGTGTGCTACCCTACCCTAAAGATCACATATTACCAGACCTCACAAACATTCTACAAATCTCTAAAAATTGAGGTTCTCTCTTTCTGAAATTTAGTTTGCCACCTCATCGGCCAACTATTGACCAACCACTAAATTATACCAATCAAGGATATGGATGGATCCAATGAAAGCTTTCAGAAGCATGGGATCTCTATCCAAACTCTATCTCCCAATCCTAAAAAGACTCTATCACTTTTAGATAGGAGACTCTTCATTTTAAGCCTATAAATACCCTTTTTAGGAAGAGGAAGAGAGGGGAATGAGAAGAGAAGGCAATTTTGAGAGCTTAAACCCAATGTCTATGAGTCCAGGAGAGGACTCCAACCAAGAATCATTCTACTAGTCCTATTAATCCACACTCAAAATAATTTCTTCTAAACTCCTACACTTTGTGCTATTACTTAAGAGCTCATTCACAAGGTAATATTTGAGGCCTCTTACTATTCATGTAACATATTTTCTTACTATTCACGTGGGCCTATGATCTCTTATGATTGGCTATGAATAAGGTAATTCTATACAATTCCCAATTTGATCATAGGAGTAGGTCATTATTTTAAGTTGTTTCACATTGTACAATTGACTATTTTCATGTCATAACGATTTTGTTATTTTCATTGTAATCACATAGACCTATCTATAAGCATGATGATGTCTGCACGGACTTACTTTATTGATATGTGTATGATGTGTCATCTACATGGACTTAATTTCAATAATAGTGTCCTACTTACTTTATGTTTTATGTTTTAAAGTATTCTGCTTACCACACTTATATGCTTGTTTGATGTTAGCATGTTGTATAATTTTTCCATTCTCTTATATATATATTGTTGACATGCTAAAATTGTTTTACAATCTATATGGACCCCTTCTTATGAGGAATGTAGTCCGTACAGATAATCTTGTTTTATTCATACTTTTTTATGTTATGTAATCCATGTAGATTCCCTCTTATGAGGAATGTAGTCTGTATGGATATATGTGTGTTATGCATGTTCGGTCAATTATGCAGTTCACGCGGACTCCCTTTTATGAGGATTGTAGTCCACATGGATACTTGCTTTGAGTTTTAGTTTTCACACGTATTGTATTTCTCATCCTCTTTATCAGTCCTTATGAATCCTTATTTGGTATCTTTAACCTTTTCCTTTTAGTTGTATACAAGTGACCTTTCTCATTAGAGTAGTGGTTCGGACGGACAAATAACCTTTTTACAAGCAGTAGTCTGTATAGACACTTGCTAGAGCTTCACAGAGTTTGCATGGACTTATCGACATACAGACAAGATCAATTAAGTTTTTTATTTTATTTCCTTAGGTTTTGTACTTATTATATCCTTTGCATATTTTTAATTGTAATAGGTAGTATAATAACTTGTTTTACATGTAAAATCCTAACTTCACATCAAAAGGTCTTCTAACTAATTAATTGGTGTTTTCATTGTAAAATGGATTTGAGTTCTCTTTAATAAAAAGTCATATTAAAAATATATTTTAATAAAGAACAATCTCCTAAAGATGGGAATTAGATAATTACTGCCAATTCCTATGAAATTATGAATAATTGTCAAGTCAAATATCAACTAATCAATAACCCAATTTCTGGATGTATAATACGCTTGTTGTATGCTTTAAATATTGCAATTTACTTTTTATACATGAATAGGTGACATAACTACTTTAAATATAATGCATGCTTGCTTGATATGAGATTGATAAATGTTATAATATATAGAGAAGGCATATTATTAGGGAATAAATAGAACTTTTTTTGGTACAGAAGATTAGAAGTCTTGATGTAGAGGCCAAATGGCAACTCCTAAACACTAAACCACTCTCGTCTTTAATAAAAATACATATTTTCTCTACAATATGTGTTTATTAAATCAATTTAATAGTCCAACAGGTGTATTGTATAAATGTTTAATAGTGCATACGTCATAACCTTTATGAAAGTGATGTTATTGATTTAAACATGTTGCATAGGTTTGGACATAATTAGTTAATATTATTTGACTCTTCCTATGTAAATGATTATGTTATGTTTTAAGTTTGCCTAAAGTGAGAACAAGTATTTGAGATAAAAGTTTTGGACATTTTCTTTTGAATCTATGTTCGAATAAGACTAGGAATACTATGAAAATTATAAAATGAGTAAATTAGAGATTTTATGTTAGAATATTGATTTCATATGCTAAGATGATTGTAAATGTTAATAACTAGGTAATATATGGCGAAGTGATAATTCTTGCATGGGCTGTTTAGGTTTATGTTTATGTATATGTCTAATGACATAATATGATATGATAAGTCATATTACTAAGATGCGAAGGATATTCATTGATATTGGATGTGCAACACTTTTTATTATATTATATATTATTATTTTCCTAAGGTATGACTAAACATGATTATGTGTAATTTAATAACCTGAAGGAGTTATGATATGTGTTGTGGTTAAATTTCTAAGGGGATAATAATAAAAGATTTTAGTTATGTGAGTTAAGTTAAGAACATGGGTATTATTATATAGTATAAAATGAATTATATGGGTATTAAAATTGATGTCTATATAATGATATGGATTTATTAAGCATGTAAGCCATTATAGCTTAAATATATGGACTCCCATTTCAAGTGATTGACTATGGTATTAACTATGCACTTTAAGAATTTTTTGCTTAAATATTTTGATGTCATGAATTGCAATTATACATTATATCAATAGAATGAATATAGATAGAATAATGAGATGGGAATATCATGTGTTGATGTTTAATATATGATAGTGCTTATTTTAAGAACAGAATGATATGAATAAGCAGGTAATTATATACAAGTTACATGACCTTAAATCATGTGTATGTATGTATGCAAAACAAATGCATGTTGTTATGGAGGCATGATATAAAAAGATGTTATTATGTATATTTTCCATGATGCTATATGCATATTAAGAAATACATGCATTATGAATGAATGTCAAGGGTGGCCTAAGAGGGCTATAATGCTTATGCTTTTATATGAGATAACTTTGTAGTTGTGTGCTTTGTGACATGATTGAATGGTCACTTATGGTGATAACCATATGTTATTTTATGTTGAGAACATGTATTAACCAAAACCATGAAATTATATATATAAATTGGATGGGTGTAATGACTCGACTAAATGCTTAAGTATTGTGGCATTAGAATGTTATATATATATATATATATATATGGTTTAATATTTTGGATATGGATTATATGTGTGTGTGTGTGTGTGTGTGTGCGCTTATTAAGATATGTGGCATACATATGGTTAAATAAGAAGTTTTGTGATACATTAGTTATAATTAATGGGTCAATTCACTATTTTATGAGACTATTTTAAATATTATGTTATAATAATAAATGGTTATTATAAGAAAGGTTTACTATGTGCATGCTTTGTGCTCACTCTTATAAGTCTCATGTGAGTAAGGTTTAAGTATATAATGCACATTTTTGTGTTGGAGGTGAATTATATTCTTTTATAACAAATTTCAAAGGTATAATATGATATGCTTAATTTAGCTCTCAACATTAAAATCTACTAAGGATATGTAAGTTATTCATGAAATAGGATGATGATGTTTGTTATGCCATAAGTGTAATAAAGGAAAGGTTACTAAGGCTTAATGTATGATACGGCTATACTATACATGTCATGAACTTAAGTATGGTATATGTACCCCATGTGGTCAGGTGTATGCTAAAGATAACAAAAAACATGTATTCTTGTCTTTTGTGACATAAGTGAAGATAATAAGGTTTTGATGATCAAAGTAATATCATTATCCTATATTATGGAAAAGAGGCATTAAATGCTTATATGATAAAATAATTTATGCTATGATATGTATGGATAAAGATAGTTATATGGTGCTAAATGCAAAGAAGGTGTATGTTATGCATACCAAAAATCTTATATGACATAAAACATATATATGTCATGTTATTATGTTAAATGGTGTATGAACAGACTATGATGAATGATTACTCTAGGATAATTTAAAATGCTATGGTGAAACTAAAATAAATCAGTCATTGCCTCACACAAGTAAACAACATAGAAAAGATAAGTTGACTAGTCAACTAGGGGCATATATATAGCAACTATTAAGGCACTACAGTGTTTCCATGTTTTTGGTCTATGGGTCCACTTCTAGTCTGACCCAAAGGTTGATATTTTTAATTTTCAGATCCAAATTGGCAGATAAACTTCGGGTTCATAAATGGTCATACTAGCCATCATGATATGATATGTCCTTGACTCAAGCTATGCTCAATCTTGGACTTATGA
The DNA here is from genome assembly GCA_948208565.1 of Hura crepitans. Lineage (NCBI taxonomy): Eukaryota > Viridiplantae > Streptophyta > Magnoliopsida > Malpighiales > Euphorbiaceae > Hura > Hura crepitans. Next base: position 9,064 of record CANXYI011445193.1, on the reverse strand, counting down.
CATGCTTGATCTACGGGTCTCATGTTATGCTTGACCTATAGGTCTTATGATTTATTTGACCTTCTAATCCATATTAGTAGATGGACTTTCGGGTTCATAAAGGTCATACTAACCATCCACCCCTATTATCATAAGATAATATTTTTTAAGTGTGGGTAATGTAATTGATAGATAAATAATAAGGACAATAATATTTTACTACTTGGTAGAATATGCATATACACTTTGGAAGTATATAGATACAAGAATGATAATAGAGTACAAGGGCATAATATAACATGTTATCTAGATTCATGCATTGTTTCTACCTTTTATATATAAAATATATATATATATAGATAAAGATGTGTTGAAGAAGTAATGTTATGACATTTATAAATGTGAATGTTTAATTTTCAAGTTATAATACTTCATATTATAAAGCATGAATAGACATATGGATCTATGATCATTTTTCCTAGTTATTAACAAAGATATTTTGCATTATCTATACCTAAAAGAAAGAATTGATAATATAATATAATTATTCAAAAAAGTTCTCTTATGTCTATTTGCAAAAGAAGTACAAGAAATGTATGGCATGAAAATATAATTGTGTGTTGTTATAACATAGTAAACTTAGGATACTTTGCTAAGCAAATTTTGCTTAGTGTATCAGTGGTTTTAGAGGCATGAGTTCTTGTGAATTCTAAAAATGGGTAGTTCACAATAATGATCATTAGTGTTAAAGAATCTAGAAGAGGGAGAATGTTGTATGTGTTATCATTAAAATGTATAAAGCTTGATGTTTTTGTTTTTAGTTCCACAAAGATATGATGTAATTTGTATATAGAGTTGGTTATTATCATAGAATGATGTAATTATTTTGTTTATTATATGGTTATAATGAGAATGTATGGACTTTTAAAAGTGAATTGTTTTGGTATGATAAGATTTATGGTGATGACTGTGTTTTAGTTTTGATATGAATGATTGTGGTGGTATGTTATAATGGTTGAATGTGATCAGATGGATCATGGAGTGACAAGGATGAGTTTATGATATATATAAAGTGTTTTCTATAAGTTTAAAAATTTTAGAAAGTGCCCTTAGAAGCTGCTATGCTATCAATTTTTAACATGAGGTTTATGAATGTAGTAACCTCTTTATTTGAGTAATTATGACAATATGAGGAGATTTTAAGTTTTATTAACTAGTAATGTTATTGGCTCAAGTTTTTAGGGTTGTGATGCATCTTTTTTGGGTCCGAAGATCTAACCGGGTGAGACGCATTAAATGTAGTATGGCCGAATGGCCTATAATATTAATGTATGTGTATATGTTGATAAAATACATACTTAAGCAAAGGTATTAATGCCATTATATTCATGGTAATGATTATGTAACATAATTAAGTAAATATGCCCATTTGTGACCTTATGAGATTTTAAGTAGTATTATGGCATAATTAAGTGTCATATACTTGTTTTATGTTTGAAATTGTATAATGTTATGGCTATGACCATTTGAATATGGTAATGCCTTATGAGAGGCATTATGGCTAAATTGTGGTGATGACATAATGTAATTCTTTTTTATGAATTATGCCTATTACAATTATGATGTATTATGAGAAGATGCATATAGGCATGAATGATTGGATATCTTACTTGAATGATAGATATGAGTTATATGTACATTGTTTTAATGCTTAGGCATAGTTATGATGAACATAAGAAAATATTGTTTCTCAGTCTGTCATTTTTTGGCCTAACTAACTTTGGCAAAATTATTTAAGCTACTTAAAGTGAATTTAATAAGGAATTAAAATATGGTGATAAGCCTATGCTAGTTAACAATAAAGATTGGATAGGTTGATCGGTCAACTAGGGGATTAGTAGTTACTAAGAAACTTCAGTGTCTTTTAATAACCTTCGGGTCTGGATAATGACCATTAAGTCCAGTAATAACCTTTGGGCTTGATTTGGGGACCTTTATGGTTCTAATGGCCTAGGTGGCTTTCTATCCCCAACATCCATTATAGTTAAATGTTTCCTTAAGTATAGGTATTAATATACATAAATGATTAATTTGTTAATTATTGAGATACTGGTCTATGATGTTATGTTTAAATATAGATATTATGATAAATGCTTATATATATGGTTGATGTATGCTTTAATGGTTGCTTTTGTTAAGAGTAAAATTTAAGCATGTGAGAATATAGCTGTATACCTTTAAATTGCCATTTCATACATATGCTTATGAATGTGTGAGCATTATAAAATTCCTTTAATTACACCACTAAGCAAATTTGCTTAGCACATCATTTTATTTATGATGCATAAGTTAAAGAACCATATTAGAGTCAAAGCCTTGTATTTGTTACAAATTGAGAGCAAGCTACTTTTAGGATATTTTGCTAATATGTACATATTATTATTGTGATGTAATTAGTTTAATGGCACTTGTATGGAATATCAGAGGGATTGGGCCTAATCTAGTATATTATTATTTTGTAACTACATAAAATAGGATTAAAGCTATATTTCGATATTTACTTGTAAATGTTTTTCTGTGATTGTGATATTGAGATGATAGTTGTTATAAATGGTTAAGAGCACCAATTTGTGTTGAGAATGTGATAGATGAATTATATAAGTGTTGTTTTCATATGCAAGCTACTATTCATTTTAGGATCGTGTCTCGATATAGCCATTATGTTGCTAGATTTTCAACATGAGGATTCCCGAAATGAATGTAACATGTTAAAATAGATTTTTTTAATTATAGAGAATCAAATTTTAGAGGTCTAAATTTAAAATCATCATGATTTAAAAAAGGTTTTAAATTATTCAAATTTTTAATAAAAGGGAATGAGTTAAGTTTTGGTAATACATTTATGTGCACATTCCTTATTTGGGTATGATAACTGAATTAAGTAAAGGTTGTCACATTTAGTGGTTTTAGAGCTCAGATTTAGGCATTCCTCATTGTTTAAGGGTTAGGTATAAGTGCCATTAGTTTAGAATTTTACATCACATGATAATATGGTATTGATGTAATGCCCATAAGTCGAGGCTCCGTGAAAAGTACCACTAAGGTTAGAAAGTATTCCTAGAGTGTCGGGTCACCTTTACGAGGATTGAGGCAGAGGTATTGGTCATGAAACTTTGAGGGGCCATAAAATGAGGAAATTGACTTAATTTAAAGATTTAGCAAAATCGACAAATTATTTTAGGCTGTAATCAAGTGTGCCATAGGTTCAGATGGAGTCGAGCCAGGAATGACCTAAGATGTGCCCAGACAGACCTAAAATGCCATACCTTGAAGGTTAAAAATTTCCCTGAGTCCATTGGTGAAAGAATTTTTGAATTCTGAGGTCATTTACAAATTATCTTAATTTTGAGGGTTTATACATAAATTAAGGTAATTGGTTAACTGTCCTGTCAATGGAATCTAGCCGTGAAATTTTATGAGCCTCTAAATGGGACTAATCAAGGATTTTTAAAACAAACACATTAATTTTTAAAGGTTTGTGTGATTTTTTAAAATTCCCCAAAGTGTCTACCAAAATTAAGCTTTTTCGGGTGGTATATGGGCCCCACCCATGCCACCTCAACCACTATATAAGGCACAAGGTGACACCTAAGTAGCCATATGGCCAGTGACAATCTCCACCCCATTTTCTCTTCTTCTTTCTTTGTCCTTCCTCCCGATGTTATTTTCAACTTGTGTCCGCCATTTTCATTGCTTTTTGCAAGCTTTTCCCTTACCTATTGCCACTAAAAATCCCTTAATTGTTTTAAGAATTGATTTTTAAAGGTGTTAGAAGCCATAGGAGTGTCTAGAGCTCAAGAAAATTCAAGGGAATTAAGGTGTACATTAATGAGGACTAAAAGGGCAACTTTTGATGTGTAAGTAATTTAGCCTTTTTAATTTATTTTTTAGGGGAATTGGTAATTCTAAGCATACCTATATGCTTGGATTTGATTTAGAGGTGTGTGTGATTTCTAGTGGATTTTTGAAGGTGAGATGGCATGAATGGAGGCTAAGGAAGAAGTGAGGTGTTAATGATTTCTTTCAAGCTTCAAGTGAAGCATTCAACTCTTTTGATAGTGAGGTAAGTGAATTTAAGGCATTTAAAGCATGAATGATGGAATTTGTATGTGATAAGTTATGATGCCTTGTATGGAAATGGCATGATTTGTGGCTAATGTGGATGAATGGGTGATTTAGTTACATAATTAGGTTAATTTTGTATGTAAGGCATAAGTAGAATATTAATTTAAGGACAAGAATGTATAGAAAGGCAAAATGTCCTTTTGGCTGAGAGCTTTGTGCAAGGTTGTGTGTGTGCATAGCTTATTAAGGTGGTTTGGCATGATTTCTAAGGTATATGACATTAAAGATGCATGAATTATATGTGTAGGTAGTGAGAATTATGAGTTTTGGTGTGTACCTTCATTAAGCCAAGAGGTTGTTTGGTAGGTAGGCTAAGTGTATGGCATGTGTACTTAGCATATGGTATGGTATATGGCTTACCATTAATGGCATGTAAGGTGTATGTAAAGAGATTGGTGAATAAAGCTTTTGTGTGTGTGTAATGTGGCCGAGGCATGATCAAAGTGTGTGTTGGCTTAGTTTGTATTATAATGGCATGATGTGTGTTTAGGCATGCTTATGTGATGTTAAAATGTGTATATGTGTACTTGAATGTGATTAAAAGCTTGTGTAAGGAAAATTGAGGCTATTGGCTGAGAGCTTTGCAAGGTTAAATGGCATAAAAATGAGGTATGGCCTAACTAGCATATGTGTGTGTAATGACATGACATATTTAGCATGAATGTGATAAAGTTTATATGGCATGATCTAAGTGAATGTGTATGATTAGTACGGCATGAAATGGACATTATATGGGACACTTTTAAAGGATAGAAAAAGGTTGAAAAATTAAACTTGAAATTGGCTTGAAATGGCATGAATAGTGGACTTAGAAATGGACTAGTTTTAGGCATGAAATAGTACCTTAAAAATGGCCTAACTTATGATGTTTATGTAACTTGTCATGGAAGCCATTTGCATGGCAATTTAACTTACCTATTTAAGCTTGGCTTTAGGCTTATGACATACACGATTGTGTGTGCAATTGGCACTAAAAAGGATAAAAAATGAACCTAAAATGGCCATCACAAAATAGGTAAAATGACTTATAATTGTTGCATTAAAAATGATTTTGGGACCTTATTTAAAATAATTGCCTATCATGTGAATAATTGAGCCAAACTTATGGGCTAGAATAGATTTAATATGCTTTAATTTATGGCTTTAGAAATGAGTTAAAATGTTGTAGAAAGATTTACCCTTAATTTCCTAGCAAGGCTAAAAATGACTTATAACTATCCAGGTCAAAAATTAACTGTCTAATAAAAATTTTAACTGTCTTTTTTCAACTTGTAATGTTATAAAAAGATGATCAGTAAAGAAATAAACTTAAAATGAAGTCAGATGGCCCAGTAGTTAGACACTCACTGGATGGGTTGATCGGTCAACTTAGGGATTAGTAGCTGCTAGACTATCTCTATATCAGACTAGGCCAGTGCAGCAACAAAGGTCCCTAAAGGGGCCAATGCACTAGTTTACTGGATAGACCTAGATGAATTATCTGACATGATAAGTTGCCATTAAGAGGTCTATAGACTGATCCCTATGCACAGTTGTTCATTATTTTTACCTTATGGGAGGTTCCTGTGAACTAATCCCTATGGCTTTACTCATTATTTTTGACCTTTGAGAGGTTCCTACGAACTGATCCCTATAGCTATATTAGGCCGGTGCAGCGGTCAGGGTCCAAAATGTGGGCCACTATACATTTTTTAGTTCCTTCTTGGTCTAGTGTCTATAAGTGTCGTCTACCTAGTCAGGCCTATGAAAAGGAATTATAATAGAGTAAAATGTAAATTTAAAGTAATTGATGAAAATTTCCAATGATAAATTTAATAAATTAAGATTAGTGGCATTTTGGTAAATTTAAAGAAAATATGACATCATCTAAATGGCATCAATCATTTGGCATGTTGCTCACTCACTACACCTAGACCATTATTTTATGCATGTACGTGTGTTAATGTATATGGTATGTTTTAAATGATTTAAATTCACTATTGAGTTTTATACTCAGCGTACCCATGTTGTGCTGCGCAAGTAACAAGGATAAGCAGGTTAGTCTTGATGATCATGCAGTGTAGCAATACAGGTGTTAAAAGGTAAAGAGAATTATTTTTGTTTTGGTAGTGGCACTAATGTAAATCTTTGAGGTTTAGGTGTGCATGCTTAGATGTTACTATGTGTATATAAAACATAAATGGCATGTATATAAGTAGGTGTTGTATGTGTTTAGATTGCTTATGGTTTTGATTACCGTGGGCCTGAGGTCATGTGTGTGTGGTTCTAATATCTACCTAATGTGTGCTAATGTTGACTGGGGGACCAGAAGGGTCCAGATGGAGGTTTATGGATTGTTTGCCTATAGAAGTGTTTTAATAAGTGAAAAAAAATTTTGGTATGTCACCGGGGCAGTCCTTATGCTGCCCAATTTTTTATGACTTGAAAAGTGTTTGTAAATGGTTTTTCTAAGTCTGTTAGACCATTTATAAATATGATTAAGGATTAAATTAGACATCTAGGCAATACCTAATAGGGTTCTAGAATAGTCCATAAGTGTTAAAGAGTTTACCTCTAGAGCAATCCTAAGATGGGTTACCTGTCGGGAAGTGCATCGCCTGTTGAATTTCTATAGGAGATCAGTAGAGGGTGTCATATTTGGTGGTATTAGAACCTAGGTTTGAAGTTCTTAGGTAATTTACATGTGTGCCAGAGTTTAGAGTTTGTTATACTATTATGCTACACTACATGGAGGCTGATAAGTTTTGTGATTTATGTTGTTATATGAGATAGCTAATTGACCATCAAAAGAAAGAGCAAAAGAAGTGGCCAACTATACTCTGACTACCATATAGGGAGCAGATAATGCAGCTGTTCCTGAGCCTAGTGATGCTGCACATAGGCCATAACCTTAGGAATAGCCACAGGTAAAAGCATTTCCAGCTTTGTTGCAGTAAATAGTTAATTTATTGAGACACACTTTTGCACCTGTTGCTCTACCTCCACCTCTTCCACTAGCTCCAATACCTTTACCACCCTTAGCTCTTATACAAAAGACACCATTGGAGAGAACTAAAAAGATAGGAGCTATGGGTTTTTTAGGCATGAATGAGGATGATGTAGCATGAGCGAAGTACTAGTAAGAGAGGACTTTCAGGATTTTGGAATAGCTAGAATGCTCAAAAGAAGATAGTTTGAAGTGTATAACTCTCTTCATGTAGGAAGAAGCATACCATTGGTGGGACACTATTAGAAGGAGGAAACTAATGATATATCTCACATGGGAGTTTTTCTTGATAGAATTCAGAAAGAGGTACATCCTTGAGTCTTATAAGGATAAGAGCAGGTAGGAGTTCCTAGATTTGAAATAAGGCAGGAAGATAGTAGCTAAATATGAGAAAGATTTTACCCGGTTGATCAGATACGTAGAAGAGTTCATTCCTAATGAAGAGGAAAAGTGTAAAAGATTTTTAAAGGGGTTAAATATGGAGTTAAGGATGTAGATAGTAAATTCAAGGGTAATAGACTTTATTGTATTAGAGGCATCTACCTATGACATAGTGGAAATGGTACAAGAAAAGAGAGATTTCCTCTAGAGAAAGAGACAGTTTACTACGAGGCAATCCAGTGCAGCCCTAAGTGACAATAAGAGAATGAGAGAGACACCATCTCAGTCCTAGTCTATGCATCAAGCACTGAGATAAACATAGTCTCAGAGATCTAGGTAAGCTTCCACAGTTAGACCCTGATTACCTCCTAGAGCTATTAGTACTCCTGGTCCTTTAAGTAATAGGAATGGACCCCCAACCTGTAATACTTATAACAAGAGGCATTGGGGGCAGTGTATTTCTCGTAGAAGAGGAGAGTGCTTTACTTATGGTGCCAGGGACTACTATCAGAAAGAGTGTCCTCAGAGACTACCTGAGGGTACTCACACTTAGGCATTCACAGTTACACCTCAGAATAGAGGTCAGAGATAGAGTAGAGGGGATCAACCTAGTCCTAGTCAGGGGACCAGATTAGAGGCCTATGCCTTAGCTAGATAGTATGCTATGAGAGCCAGCAGCATAAGATGTCATAACTAGTACTTTTTATTTATTTAATGTTCTAGTCTTAGCTTTAATAGACCCAGAATCCATACATTCATATGTATGCACCACATTGGCACATGATAGAGGACTAAAATATAAGCATGTGAACATAGATATACAAGTTAGTAATCCTATAGGACTGAGTATGCATGTGAACAAAGTGTATAGATGGTGTCCTTTAGTGATTCAGGAATGTCTATTTCTTATAGATTTGATTGAATTTCTTTTTCATAAGTTTGATGTGATTTTGGGAATGGACTGGTTGTCAGAGCATTGAGTTATACTTGACTATAAAAATAAGAGGCTGACCCTTCAGAATATAGAGGGACAAGTAGTGACAGTTGTGGATGAGAGAAACTATGTGAATAACCTCATCTCAGTTATTACAGCAAGGAAACTCATTCGAAAAAGGGTGTAAAGCTTACTTAGTCCATGTTACTGATGCTAATGCTTTCACTACAATACTTGAACAGATTCTAAAATTGAGGTGTATCCTAGTACAACTCCTGTTTCTATTACTCTTTACCGAATAACACCTACTGAGCTGAAAGAATTGAAGGTGTAAGTGTAAGAACTATTAGATAAAGGTTTTATTAGACCTAGTGTTTCACCTTGGGGAGCACTTGTGTTATTTGTGAAGAAGAAAGTTGGCTCACTTCGGCTGTGTATTGATTATAGATAGTTGAACAAAGTGATAGTGAAAAATAAATATCCTTTGCTTAGAATAGATGACCTCTTTTATTAGTTGAGAGGTATGGGTGTATTTTCCAAGATTGACTTGAGATCTGGATACCATTGGCTGAGATTTAAGGAAACTGATATTCCTAAAA
>CANXYI011444916.1:0-18095 GCA_948208565.1 Hura crepitans | reverse complement strand
TGTTTCAAATTCACTACAGAGTTTTATACTTAGCATATCATGTTTGGTGCGCAAGTAATAGCAAGTAGCTATCTAGCCTTGAGCTTTGCGCAGTGTAGTAGTAGAGGCACTAAAAGGTATCAGATTTTGTATTTTAGTGGTTTTAGTAGGCACTTATGTAAATACTGTAGGTTATAGGTTCAACAAGCTTAGGAGTTGTTAGTGTCTATAATATTAAGTTAACCATGTGATGTATATAAACAGGCTTTATGGATTTGAATGGTTTAATTTCTATTTGATTTTGATGTTTGTGGGCCTGAAGCCTGAGTGATGATTGATTATTTATTAATGATGATATAAGACTAGAAAGGTCCAGAAGGTGGCAGTATAATGAAATTGAGGTTATTAAAAGTGTTTTTAACATGTCAAAATTTCTAGAATGTCACCCGGGTAGCTATTGTGCTGTCCAAAATTTTGTGGAATATAATATAGCATGTGAAATGGATTTTAGGATTAAATATACCCTAAACTATAATGTCTAAGTGATAGATAGAGGATTTAGGCAATATCTGATCAATTAATAAATAATATGTAAGTGTTAACAAGTTCAGGTCTGGAGATATTTTCTGGATGGGTAACCTGGTGGGAAGTGCATCGCCTATTGAGTTTCTTTGAGAATTTAGTAGGGGGTATTATAGTTATGGACTGTAATTAATTTATACATATCAATTAAATTAGATAAAACTTAACCTAAACCCAATCACCCTATTCTAGGAACTGATATTCAGATTAAATCTAACTCTATTATAAAAAATTAATAATTATTCTTCATAAATTGAGTTACTAGGAATTTGCCTTCCAAAAATAATTCAATCCCTAGGTTTATTCATATAATCCTTCTGATAATATACAAAGTAACCTAGTCATCCATATACCTATTTATCAAGAACAACATTTAATTAATAATATAAACTCAATTGGTTATTCCAACAAATATTAAGCAATTAAAGACTGAAATTCAATCAATATGCCATTAAATTAATTATTCATCCATCACAAAATCTAGGGATTCAAGAATCCCATAAGAAAAGAAAAGTGTACTCACTAAACATGAGAATAATCTAAGCAAAAATAAAAAAAGAGCTCATATTTCAACTTTTAAGGAAGAACTTTGAATTGAAAATTGCCCCCATAATTGCTGACTTCATCCACCTTTCAATTGATCAATTAAAAGAATAGATAAAGAATCAAATTAATTAATGAATTAATTTAATTATAATCTCTCTTTGTTTTTTTTTCTCCAAATTAGCTTTGAAAATCAAGTAAAACTTATTCTCTTAGAAACCCTCGATTCCCCTTATTCTAAAATAAATTTGGACTCCTATTTCTATAATATAGATCTAAAGTCCCATAACAATGAGCTCTTATTTGGTTTGCTGACTCATGATCCTCTCATGACTGTGAGGTACTACACCTTACATAGTCGTGAGCCTATTCAAGAAGGCATAAGTCTTGCCCAGTTATTCCAATTCATGCCTAATTTGCTCTTCATGCTTTAAAATTATTCCTAAAATACCTAAAAAGCTAATAAAATCCCTAAAAATATAAAAACACTTATTTATTTCCTAAAATGTACTAAAAAGGAATAAAAATCTAGTAAAACTATATTAAGAACATATAAATAACTATGCTAAATAAGTGAATTTATGCATTATATCAACCACCGTAAATTTAGGCCTTTACTTGTCCTTGAGTAAATCATATTGAATCCACATCCCTAAAACTACACAAACTTATGGCCAGAACAAAGAATGCACTCTCTACTAAACAAACCAAAAGTAAATAAATTATCTATCAAAACTCCTTTCTGCCACTAATAAACATAAGAATATATTAAGGAATATCAAGGTACACAATTCAAGCTAAAAAAATTTAGAGAAATTTTAAAAGCAAAACTCTTAGCTATAAACTCAGAGGTAGAAAATCAACTCTTATACATAGGTGGATAATAATGGCTTCACACTTAATGCTCAAGATCAATGTAGACCTATTCTTTCATACCATATTTCTACTAAAACAAAATAGAAAGCCAAAATAAAACAAAAAAAAAATCAAAAGGTCTTGCATTAGGTTGTAATGTGAGGCTAAGGTAAATGGCTATCAAGAAAAGGATCAAGTCTAAACAAAAGGAAAATAGCCACTAATTGACATAAATGTATTCCTTAGCTATAAAACTTATCTAACACATCACTTATCCCTAACTCAATTCTTAATAGCATTAAAAATTATTAGTTTTATTTGAAAACTTTCTATTTACAAAACTTACTCTCTAAAATACATGCCAATAAAATCTAAATTCAAAATTTGATAATATTGGCAATTAAATAATTGTTCCAAATTAAGCTTCATTTGGTTGACTTGAAAGAAAATTATGTATCACTTTTTTAATGAGAGGATGAATTATTCCCCCCAAAAATAGCCACTAGCCTATATAATTCAATGGCATATCAACACTTAAGCTTATTATCCTCATTCCATCAACTAATCACAAAATTAAAATAATTAACATAATGGTTAAAGGAATTAATATACCTATCCATATTCACTTTAAATGTAGCCTAATACCACATCATAATAGTGTAATATCAATTAACAACAATTAGTGGCTATTCTCCTAAAAATGGAGGCAAAACATTTTTTAGTTATATGGTAGGCTTTATTGTGTGTATCAAAGAAAATATATAAGTATGCATAATGCATAATATTAAATAAGTTCAAAAGGGTTAGCAATAAACAATATATCATAATACAAGGTAAGAAAGGGGAAAATTATTATCAAGCCAAAGAAAGATGCCTAAATTATTTTCTCAATTCTATTTTGTCTTGAAAATGTCTCTTTGAAGAGTAATAAAAAAAAAAGAAACTAGTCATTTTATTATGAATTTCTTTTTAGTCTATTAATTATAGCTAGTCTTTTATAACTATATAGAAAACTGGCTTATAGTTCACATAAATTTTAGAAACTATTTAGTATAAACTAGGTTTACTAATAATTTTAGATAATCTACATATATAATTAATTATTCTTAATTTACTTAAAATTGAGTACAATCAGTTTTCCAAAACATAAGTGCAAGTCCGTTCTTGGTTTAATCATAACAGGACAAAATAAAAACTTTATTTAAGAAGTTAATTTAGTATATAATTTCATTAATTTAGCAAAACCTAAATTACCTAACCAAAAATTAACAAACTATCTTAAAATAAATTAGAAATAAGAAAGAAAAATGAGCTAAAAAGTCTTAAACTAGGTACCCCTCTCCAAATTAACAAAAAGTGCTTTCTTTAATGCTTCACAACAAGGCATATAAAGAATAATTAGGAGCAAGCATATTAGCATATATCCATAATATAAATACAAAATAAACATAAGATACTTCCTAATATGTCATTAATGATATCTCACTACTATGGAGGTTGAAATGGCTAAGATGGTAGCATAATCTACAAGGGTGTCAAGTAACCCTATAGAGATCTCTTAAGATAATCCATCCTCACTCTCATCTTATCTCATCTCTAAACACTCTACTCTTAGTATCTATCTTTATATGCCTTATATATGCCTTTACACTAAATATGCTAAACCACCTATCAAACACCAATTGATCTATTACTAATTAGCTCTCTATTGAGGATAGTTACTCTGACATGGCTCCATCTCTTTCTTTTGCTACCTCCAATGTACTCAAAATAGCATGTTGTCTAATATGAATCAACCATATATGCTCTAAAAGGTGTTGTAATTCATTCAAAACTAAAGCATCTATAAGTGTTAAAGATGAGGTGCCTAATACTAGTGCATATCCCTCCTATAGCTAAGGTGGTAGTAGAGAAAGGGCTAGTGGATCAACATTTGGTACATTTATACCCATCTCCATTAGATCCAATAGCGCTCTTGCATCATCAAGTGTCTATAGTTTATGACTGCATGGCAAACTCTCATCTTTTTTTACTATTTTTATGTGATAATTATCTACTTGTCGACATTTATTGACCTCTATTCTCAAGGCCCCAATTAGTGACATCCGTGTCAAGTGTAATTGGTGTGATCATTCCACCAATCTCTACTCATCTTAAAGGCCTTTTTGCTACCTTCTCAAGACTTTTATAAAATCTAATATACCATTCAACCATGCATTATGCCTCATAGATATTAGAAAGTAAAGCTCTTAGGTGTAAACCTATCTTAGGCTACCCAATCTCATAAAGACAGTATGAGTAATGACTCAGTAAACTAGCTTAAGCTTTAGAGTATCCAACTGTTGGGCTTTTGATTGCCCAACTACATACTTAGTGGGTTTTATCAGACCATATACCTCTCTCCATAAAGATTGGTATAAAACATCCTCAAAGTATCTGACACCATCTATTAGGAATCATAATAGCTCGAAAAAGACTATAGGTTAATCTCAAAACCCTTACCCCTCAACATACATTTGATTACTACTGGGTCTTTCATTATATACCTATCAATGTCATATAAGAAGGTATTGAGGAACTCTCATACTATTTTTTAAGTATATAAGCTATGGAATTCTTAAAAAATACTCCCATTTGATGCCTTGAATCAGGCTTTATATTTGTTGTGTTAGATTTAAGTTACGGACCACTTAAAAATCAAGATATATACATGTGTGATGGTCCTCTTCCACAGTTATACATATCTCTCATAGAACCATCGTGCTAACCAATCTAGAATTTGCATATGAGTAGGAATCTCTAGTTCCTATACTTTGAGATAATGAAGTAGCATCACTTCTGCCTCTTTTAGGTGGTATCATACAAAATAGAATAACAAATGCCAAAATCAACTTAAAAAGATATGAATAAGGTACTTATTCAGTTATATCAAGTTATTTGCATGTATCTAGATAAGAGAGCAAGAAAATAAAAAAAGAAATGTAAATGTTCTAAAAAACAACAAGAAAATCCAATTAAATAACAATTCATCAAAAAATAAATCTCTAAATATATCACTAAGTTTTATATACTTTTTTGAAACTATTAAACAAGAAGACTATAAGCACAATGAAATTAACCTTGCTTCGCCTAATTCAAAAAGTATGAATTCCTTATTTTTTTATTTCCCTCAAAATGAAGAGAAAAATTGGAATTATGCACTATTACCTTAATTTTCTAAGTTCAATAAATACATAAATAATGAGAGAGATACTAAGAAAATCAAAATTAAGAAAATAAATAAATATAAATTAAAATCAAAATGAACCTATGTAAAGTGTCTAGAATTAAGGATGGAATTTAGCATAAATGTCCTGAATCAAATCTTAAGATGAAGCAAAATAGAAAAAAATCATTCAGTAACTTTAAACCCTTATTTTCAATTCACTATTGCATTTTTTAAGATCTCATAGTTTTTTGGTTTTGATATCCCATAGTCGTGTGCCTTACATGATAATGCAAAGTTCACTATTATAGTATTGATATCTAAATTTTAACCACATTAAAGATAAAATAGAGAAAATACACCAATTCTACAAGCAAAATCATGTAATAAACTCTGAATTAGCAAAAAAAAAAAAATTATTCACTTCATGTATAAATTTAGAAAAACAATATTGTTCTAAGCTTGCTACAATTTAAAGACCTTATGGAGTTAAGGCATAAAATACCTATGGTTTTGAGGTATTCATGTTAAATTCTTATTTTAAACATCCCAATTTAGATGATAATTAAGCACAAATTAAAACTATTCACAATCATCTACACTTAATTTAGCTTTGCTTAAATTAGAAGTTTGGGAAAAAGTCTTGATTAGTAAAAGGGAAATGGTTTGTAACTATTTAAATAGATTATTGACATTATATTTCTAAAATGGTCAATTGAGAATTATGACAATAAAGCTCCAAATACATGAATGTAATTACAATTGATGGGAATTTGTGAACTTTATCAGCAACAATAACAAAAATTATCAAATTTTTAAAAAAAGTAACTTTGATAAAGAAACACAAGTTTAAAACACCTGCTACACCTTTTTAATCATTCACAACCATGTGGTGTTAAACACTCATGGTTGTAACCCTTATTAAATGCTAAAATTTAACTTTTTCTTAAAAATCATTACAACCTTGACTATATTACCCCTTCATGGCCATTACCCTTTCTATTTTTAATAAGCACCTTAAATTTCCAAGACCTAACAACTGTAACCCCATTAAAATTCTAGTATAAAGCTATAACTTTAAGTTCTTTTGTTTTGCACTTACTCATTAATTTCAATTCACATTCCAAATTAGAATTAAAATTTTCATGTGTACCAAAATTTGACTTACAACTGAATTTTTTCCTTATTACATAAAAATTAAGTTTTAACTCAAAATTTCGTGTAAAATTTAAACTAAAACTCATGAAAAACTATTAAAATTAAAACTAAAATTACTTAAGAACAAAGGGTAAGGAAAAGTAGTACTAGTTTAGAGTCCCAACTTGACTTCTTAACTTCCTCATTCTATGAAGGTGCGGATTATAGCCTTGAATTTGAGTTTTTCTATAGTGTTTAGCTTAATGAAGTTGTCATTCATTGTGAAACAACTTTAACCTTTCGAATTTTAAAGCTTAATAGTCAATTACATTCATTCTTAAACCTAAAAAATGAGAAAATTTAATTAGAAGCTTAGTTTTTACTATAAGGGATATGCTTCTCAAATATGAAAATAAATGTTTTTGATTAATTTTTATGCATCATCAGAAGAATTTATTAAATTCTACTTTAGCTTTACTCTCTATTTAGATGAATCTTCAACTTCAAAAATCAGCATGGATTCTTTATTCTTAATTTTCATTCGATGAACAAGGCATTTATCTAATATTTTTTCCCTTTAAAATTCCTCTTAAAACTCATCTCTACAAAAACAAACACAATTAATAGAACAACAAGTTCCATTAGATAGTTTAAAAGGATACTTTATTTTCTTATTTATATTAAAGTTAATTTGTTCTCATTAAGTGTTAGTGTTAGTTTTCCTTAATGAACATCTATAAAGGCTTAGGATTTTTTAAGGAATGGCTTACCAAGGATGAGTAAGACCTCACTATCTATCTCTATATCCATGATCACAAAGTCAACTGGGAAAATAAACTTCCTAAGTTTCATTAGTATATCTTCATGCTTCTTTGGGTCACCTCGTTGATCAATCTGCTAATTAGAGGTGCATATTAGTCTCCTTAATTTCACCCAGATTTAATTTCTTGCATAAAGAATAGAGCATTAAATTTATACTAGCCCCTAAATCACATGTTACCTTACTTACCAAAATATCACCCAATTCACAACGTAGTGTAAAACCCCTGAATCCTTAAGCTTAATATGAAATTTATTTTGCAAAATGGCACTACAATTTTCTATCATACATATAATGCAATAATTTTCCAATTTCCTCTTTTTACAAAGGACATCTTTCATGAACTTTGCTTTTGTTAGGCATTTGGGATAAAACATCTACAAAAGGAATGTTAACATGTAATTTCTTAAATATATCTAAAAAATTTACGAATCACAAATCTAGCTTATCCTTTCTAATTCTCTTAAAGTAAGGGAATTTATTAAAATCAATCTCATCAAAAGTAAACTTTGATACAGATTAACCTTTGTCTTACCTATTTTCAGCTCTTTTGTTAGATTCATATTTAAATTTATTACCTACCTCATTTTGAGAGATGGCTTGATCGATTGTTCTTTCTCTAAGGTTACGTCTCTAAGGTCACCTACCTCTTTCCCACATCTAATGGTAATTACCTTTACCTCCTCTCTTAGATTTTTCTCTAAATTACTAGGTAAGGCTTTTTGTGTATGTCCCTATAATGCCTACTCTAACTAACTAATTTATACCTTTAAGTTCTTGATTAAAGCCTCTTAATTTATATAGTGACATCCTAAGTAACCATTCGAGTTTCTATGGTACTTATGAATTTAGCCATTAGATCTTTAAAGTTTGTTTTCCTTTCAGCTAATGGTCTGAGTTGAAATCCTAGTGTTATGACCTTAGTTGGTTATTATTACTTCATGACATATTATGATGGTTTCTCTAGCCTCGATTGTAGTGATTAATAAATGGATAGATTTCATCTGATTAGGGTTAGCCTTATTAGCATACTAATATCTAGCATTGCAATATTAAAAAGAATAGGGCCTTTCAAATGCCTCACATGCATATGCCACTATAACTACTTGCCTTTACTTTATTGATTCCATCTTCTTTTTCATTATCCAATTCAGTAGTAAGGAGGATACTTAATCAATAGTTTTAGCTTATGGATTCCATATGTTCTTTCTTGGTGTATATTAGGAATAATTCTTTGATCTCTCATTCAACAATTCAAAAACACTTCTTACACTTTTCCCCATTAAGGAACCTCTAGTTGCTACGTCTAGTAAATTTCTAGTGCTTAGAATGACAACTATATAGAAACATTGTCCTTGCTCCCATAACTTAATCCTATGATATAGACAACTCTTTAGCAGCCTTTTGAATCTTTTACAAGTTTTATGGAAGGCTTCTATCTTAGATTAGTTAAATTAAATTATGTTATAAAAGGTGGGAAAAATCTATCAAGGAATTATTGATCTATTTGATCCCATGTTTCAATAAACTAATGTGGAAGATCATTATACCAAATTCTAGCTTTTCCAATCAATGAGAACGGAAAAAGGCTTCAACATAATAGCTTCTTTGGCACCCTTGTTGATTTTTATCAAGCCATAAACATCATTGATTACTTAAGGTATTCATGATCAAGTCAAGCAAATTAGTTTGCTTACATCATGTGAACCTGTAATGCCTTAAGCTTTAAGTTATTTGCACCTACTCTAAGCTCTACAATGGTTCTATGAGCATTAGTTTTGGCAGGTATGGCATAGTCTATGATATGCCTATTGTTATTAGCTTTGTTTAATTTATATTATATGTTGTTACCTCTACCATTTGTATTGTCTATAACTATCATATCTAGTGTTTCCTTAAGTATTTAAATCTTCTATCTTAAGTGAAAGGTTTTGTCTATCTTTGGATTGACTTTAACTAGTGGGCTAATAATCAATCTAGTCGCACACCAACTTAACACCTTAAAAGATCCAAAAACAAAACAAATTAAAAAGTAAACAATACTCAAAGTAACACAAAAAGTAAAATAATAAAGAAAAAATTATAATCCTTGTCAATGCCACTAAAAACTTGACACTACTACTGGTAAGTGTACAAATCAAGTAATAAAATCAAGATATGAGCACCCAAGTATCATCCCATAGAGATCAAAATTTATTCTATACTAATTCACTGTTGTTGACGCTATTGAGAACTTTTTTTTAATGATGATTTTAAAATGTAAAATAAAATGAAACTAAAACTAACTAAAGGTAATATAAGTAAATAATAAGAAATCACAAGATTAATAAACCAATTATCAAGGAAAGTTAAGGTCATCTATCCTCCCTAGTCAGTTATTGATTGTAATTAATTCATAAATATCAATCCAATTGGATAAAACTTAACATAAACCTAATCACCCTATTCTAAGAGTTAACATTTAGAGTAAATGTATATCTATTATAGGAAATTAAATATTATTATACATAAATTAAGTTAATGGAAATTATCCTTTCAAAAAGAATTCAAATCCCTAGGTTTATTCATATAATCATTTTGATAATATACAACGTAACTAGCCATCCATCTACCTATTTACCAAGAAAAAATCCAATCAATAATGTAAACTCAATTAGTTATTCTAACAACAATTAAGTAATAAAATTAATTATCAATCATTAAGGCTTTATAATCATGGTAGAGGACTAAAACTAAATCAATATGCCATTAAATTAATTATTCATTAGTAATAAAATCTAGGGATTTAAGAATTATAACGCTTGAAAAATCTTGATTTTTGGATAGTGCTTTCCTAGGATGTGAATAGTATTCTTGAGACTTGAAATACACTAAAGTCACTAAGTGAAAGTATTAATCATAAAATAATTTTGGATAAAGTTTGAAACCAAACTAAAGTCATTTATATGGTTAAAAATGATAGTTATGCTTTTACAATAGTGTCACGTGAATAACGACCTAATTTTAGCTGAACCATAAATATTCAAAAGTTGCACAAAAAATTCTAGGATTAATACAACTTGATACTCAAATATTCTAAATAGTTCATTGGTAATGAAATTGGAATTTTTAGAGATTGGGAAGTATTTTTACTGAAATCGGGTAACCTTAAAAATTACTATTTTAATCGATTTTTCTTGATTTTCAAGCATAGATTTTTAGAGCATATTGAGGCATAATTTATGGATTTTTATGGGTCTCTTGAATGTAAAAAATAAGGCAATAAAAGTTGAAAAGAAAGGAGACTAGTATAAAAGGGTCAAATTCTTGGTCAAAGGAAAAATGGTTCTTTGCTTCCTTTGGACCATGAAGCTGATGCCACCTTTAAAGAGGGAGGAGCCATTTTTGGTCCTCTAAGCTCAATTTTAGCTCATTTTATACCATTCAAGACTCAAGTCCATAGCTATATGACCTCTAGACACTAATTCTAGCTTAAAATTTAAGAGAAATCGAAGGAAAAACATGATTTTTAGTCTTAATGAATAATGTCATGAAATTGATCGATAAGTTTTTTTGAGTTTCAATAATTTTCCCACATTCCCTAAGTGCCTAAGAGTATAAGTTTTTCATTTTATGCTTCAGTTGATTTTCTATGGATTTTTATATATCGAGCTTATTATGGACAGTTTCAAAAATGAAGATGAAATGGTAAAAAGGGAAAGGCAAGGCTTAAGCAATCCTCGTAGGAGTGTTTTGACTATTTAAGTAAGTGTAATCGAGATAATTTGTGAATAACTTAATATGCCCTAATATGCACATAATATGTAAATGTATATATGTGTATGGATATTTGATTAATTATGCTTATTAATGACATTTAATCATGTTTAATGATAATATGAAAGTGTGTTAAAACCTTTAATAATGTTAGAATGATGGGAATAATGTACGTTGATTGGATGTGTATGGTTTACATGCATGTATGTGTATGTATGTTGTACATTATGCATGATGATTATAATTTATGTCCAAGAATGGAATTAAATGCTTATATGGACATTTGATATGATGCAAGATGTATGAAATGAAGCTTTCGATGGCTTAAAGGCATGATGGCCAAATAGCCATTTGATATTTATATACATCTATTTTGCTTTATGTATGGCATATGACAAATGGTTTATATTTCTATGAATGTTAATGATCATGAGAGCATGTATTAAGGCTTATGATATGAATGAAAATATGTGTAACATGTAATGGGATGTTATGGCTGAATGACCTAAATACAGGTATGTATGTGTATATTGTCATATGATACATGCAAAGGATGATTTAAGCATAAGATTTAATATGTGATCATATACATGTAAGATTAGCCATGTTATGTAAAGAAGTGAATTTATGATGTATGAATAAGGTTATGGCTTATGATGAATTCATAGGTGAGTATGTTTAAAAGTAAGCATGTTATAAATAATGTATGATCATATACATGTTTATGGTTATGAGTAATTGTGTTGATATGTGTATGAAGAAATGTGCACGGTCAAGCAATTTATGATGTCTTAGTCGAATGGTCTATGTTTATAGCCATGATGTGTTTAAGGTAATTATAAGCATATTGTGACATGATAAAGGTCATGATATGGTAATGCATTGAATTATTGATTATGATGATTGATGTAAGGAATTTAATAATGTGTGAATAGATCTTTATGTTCTTTATATTAAATGCATTGGATATGTGCATAATATAGGATCATTATGTTAATGTATTACTTTTAGCATTGTCGGATGTTGTAATGGCATATGATTTTGAGTATGTTTGGGTGATGCCTAAAGTTTCTTATGCTATCTTGGGCAAAGCATTTTCATGATGTGATGATGTCTGGTTATGAGTTCATAATAGATGGCATTGTAAATTGTCATTTTTACATGTCATGATATAGTAAATCATGTATAATCATGTGGTAAACTAATGATATTATTTTTCCTAATTTAGTCATTAGTTGACTAAACCATATTTATTAATAACAATAAAGTGAAACTAAAAATAAATGGTTAGTAGACTATACAAGTAAGCAACCTAGTTGGATAGGTTAACCAGTCAGCTAGGACTCATAGTAGCTATTAAGGTACTTTAGTACCTCCATAGCCTTTAAGTTATAATGCATGAACCTTTTAGCTATTATAATGTCTTGACTTTCAGGTCTGATGCATTAATCTTTGGTTTTTATTTTTCTTACCTTTATTTCTAATACGCTTTGATCATTATATTTTATGATATGACCTTTGGGTCTAATGTGTGTTGTCCCATAGGTTAATGTTTTTTTAACCTTCAAGTCTGATGCATGTGGGGCCTATATAGTTTTGAGGGCCTAAATGGTCCACTTGATAGTCCGTTATCCATACTGTATGTGTTTTCTCAATTATGGGCATGATTAATGGCATAACTAATGGCATAACTTAAATGATTTCACAATGAAGAAGGATAAAAATGGATTTCATGATGCATTATATTTCAAATTATGCTTGATATTTATAAATAATGCATGATTTTAGGATATGAAATGTTATGATTCTACTCATGTTTTAGTATAGACATAGTATATACGTGTTGTGCGTATCATGTGATTATCAGTATGTGAATGCATATACATAATAAAGTATGACATTTATGGCACAATCCATAAGTTATTTTAGTTACACCATTAGGCTATTACTTAATATATCATCTATTTTTGCAATGTGTAGGTAAGGAGACAATTTAAGCTAGAAGCCTTAGACCACTAAGTTATCAAGAGAAAGAAGATTCTTTTGGTATTGTATATGTATATCTAAATTTTTTATGTATAAATAAAAAGCACTCATATGATGTAATTTTTAGGAATATTGGGTCTAAGCTAGATGTGAATGCCAATTTTTGGATTTTAAAAGTTTATAACTTATCTTAAAGTTAATTTTGAACTTTGTCGATTTCATGCTTCTAAAAATGATGCATGATTTGTGATATTATGTTGATGGTCAATTTAAAGTGATCAGGAGGATCACATGAGATGTGGATTATTATGAAAATATTCATAGAAGTGTTTTTGATATTACAAGTTACTATTTCACATTTGGGATAGTCCCCTAGTACAACTATTATACTGGTAGATTTTTGACATAAGGATTTCCAAATATGGAATGTAACTAGTTTTTAAAATTTTTTTCAAACTTGCATTTCTATAAAGTAAGCATTTTGTTGAAAATAATTTAATCATAGTTGTACAGAATTATCATGTTATGAGTTCGATAATGCATTTATGTTTGCATTCCTTATTCAGGTTCAACAACTGGATCGAGTAAGGGGTGTCACATTTAGTGGTATCAGAGCTTTGATTTAGGCATTCTTTAGCAACATATGTGCGTTTTAGGTTAAGTTTATACAACAAAAATTTGTATGATATCAAGGCTTTTGAATTTTTCTCTTACCTATAAATAAGATGAGTGATCATGCACCACAACATGATAAAAAAGTTGATGGTTAGGCTTCCATGTCTATGGGATAAGAGTTTGATAAGATTGCATCTGTATCTGGTAGTGCAACCAGCCAAGTATCTTCTGTAGCTCAATTGCCACCAGTACTTTTACAAGAGATGATACAACTTTTGAGACATGATGAAGCTATTGATCCACCACTAGCATAACAGCTAGAGGTTCCTTTAGCTCTCTAAAAGACCTACATTAAGAGAGTAAAAAAGATAAGGGCCAAGGATTTCAAGGGTGAGGGCACTATAAAGCCTAAGAAAGCAAAATGTTGGCTTAATAGGACATTAAAGATTATAAGGTAAATAAGATGCACACTAAAAGAGAAGGTGATTTATGCCATATCTTTGCTCTAAAAAGAGGTATTTAAGTGGTAGAAAGATATGACCGAGCATAAAATAGAGGAGGAGTAAACTTGGGACTTTTTCTTATCAGAGTTCCATAAAAAGTATATCACAGAAGATTATCTTAACAATAAGAGATAATAATTCATAGATTTCAAGCAAGAGCAGAAATCCATTTAAGAGTATGGGAAAAACTTTGCTATGTTGAGTCAATATGCTAAGGACACCATTTCTATAGAAGTTGACAAGTCTAAAAGTTTGATAAGGGATTACATATTGACATCAAGTCATAAATAGATTTTATGAAGTTCATAGACTTGTTAAAGCTAGTATATATTTATAAACCCATTAAAGGAGTACAAAAAGAGAAGAGGGTATTTTATCAGAACAAGTAGACCTTTGGTTAAGAGGCTTCTAGTGAAAATCAGAGATCAAATAAGAAGTTCAAGGGGAATTAGTTTTAGGCACCATAAGAAAAACAAAAATAGGGTTAGTCTTAGAAAATAGTGTAAGGCAATAAGGGCAAGGTTGGACAGTAATCTCAAACTACTAGTACACTAGTTTTAATAGCTAAGAGTGGCTAGATACATCACTGTCATACTTACCATAAGAGACACCAAGGAGAGTGTTGGAAGCTAAAATTGAGAGTGTCTTTTTCATGTTGGTTACCAAATCACTTATATAAAGATTGTTGAAAGAGAGCTAATATTGAATAGAGATTTGCACATGTTTCCACTAGAGGTAGAAAAGAGAGCAGAAGGAGCTTAGAGAGACAAATCAGATCATAAAGATGAGCAAAAAGCTTTTACTAGGAAGTATGCTATTAGAACTATAAAGGAGGCCAATGCACCAAATGTCATTGCTAGTATTTTTTTTCTCTTTGACTCACCTACTTTGGCTTTGATATATCTAGGGTCTACACATTTGTATATATACATAATATGAGCATAAGACCAAGGGTTAGATTCTTAGTTTCTTAACCTAAAGGTTATGGTTAGCAATCCCATAAGTTAACATGTCATAGTAAATAAGGTTTACAAAGAGTGTCCTTTAATTGTTCAAGGGCACAAGTGATTGGCTAATCTTATCGAGTCACTTTTTAATGAGTTTGACTTGATATTAAGTATGGATTGGTTATCTATGTATCAATCAATAGTGGATTGCAAGTTGAAAAGATATCTTTTAAGGCTAAAGATAGGGTTAAGATTATAGTTATGGGTAAAAGGATAGACTTTTTGTCCAATGTCATATTAGCTGTGATAGCGAGGTATGAAGAAGGGTTATCAAGCTTTCTTGGCTCATGTGTATGATACTTATAGAGATAAGCTAGATGCTATTAGTGTTTATGGATGTTTTTCTTGAAGAGTTGCATAATGTTTTGCCAAAACAGGAACTTTAGTTCAGTATTGATGTTTTAATTAGAACTACTCTAGTATCAATAGCTCTATATCAGATGGCTCTGACAGAGTTAAAAGAGTTAAAGATTTAGCTTTAAGAGTTATTTGATAAGGGATTTATAAAATCGAGTGTGTCACCTTGGGGAGTAGTGATTTTGTTTGTTAAGAAGAAGGATAGTTCTCTATAGCTATGTAGAATATCAACAATTGAATAAAGTGACAATCAAGAATAAGTATCCTTTGCCATTTATTGATGATCTTTTTTTATCATCTTAAAGGAGCTAGAGTGTTTTTCAAGATTGATTTGAGATCTACTTATTACTAGTTAAGAGTGAAAGAGTTTAATATGGTGAAGATGACTTTCAAAATGAGATATGGCCACTATGAGTTCTCATAATGCCATTTGGGCTTACATTAGATTTATTGTATTTTATCAGGGATGAGGCAATTAGTGTTTAGAGTCACCACTTAGCTCTACACTAAGAGCATTGATCTTTTACATAGAAAGGGTTTGAAATCAAATCATATTTATGCCCTAATAATATACCTTCCTTTATATTCTAACATTTATGAATCTTATATCTTGCAAGCAAGCATTTTAATTAAAGAATTCATGTCACCTTTTCACTTACAGAAAATATGTTGCAATATTCGAAATATACAACAAAGAATTAATTTAATTTAAACATCCATAAATCAAGTCATTCATTAGTTGTTACTTAACTTGACAACTACCTATAATTCCATATGAATTAGTAGTAATTGCCTAATTCCCATCTCTAAGAGATTAGCCTTTGTTAAAATACATTTTTTATATGACTTTTACTAAGGAAAACTCAACCATTTTATTAAGGAAACACAAATTAATTAGATAGAAAACCATTGATATGAGGTTAGGAATTTGGTGTGTAAAATAAGTTTACAACCATAAATAATCAAGAGAATTAAATAGTACAAAATTAAATAAACAAATAGAGAGCAAACTATTTGGTTCCATTTCTATGTCGTTAAGTTTATGCGAACTCTCTAAGGCTCTAGTCTATATCCGTGTAGACTACGATGTATCACAACTAATATGTTCTTTTAGACCTCTTATCTAGTAAGAATGGCCACTCTTATACAACTCAAGGGAAAAAGGTTAGTAACACAAACAATGGTCCATGAGGAACTAATAATAGTACAAAAAAAAAATGATAACAACATGTGTGATAAATCTTCATGGAAATATGAATGATCATGGTATATTCCTAAATAAGGACTATGAATAAGAGAATGGCAGACTAATCACATAAAAGGAAAGCATAAAGATAAATACAAATATTTATAAGAGATGGAATTTAGATTAAGTGTCTGTGTGAACTACACTCCTCATGAAAAGGAGTCTATGTGTACTATAGGATAGAATACACATATTCTTCAAAACATACATTCGTGTGGACTATGATCCTCATAAAAGGAAGTCTGTTTAAATAACACATTAATCCCATAATATAAATAATGCGCATGTTAAGGAACGTAATAATTATACAACATGATAACCATATACGAGCACGTCAACACGGTAAACATAATAAGTTAAAACATAAAATACAAAGTAAATGGAAAACTATTATCAAACAATAGTCCACACGGATAATAGATTACACATATAATTAAATATTAGGTCTATAAAAACTTTATCATGCATTAAGGTAGGTCCATATGATTAGAGTGTTAATTATAGAATGATTATATAATTTTAATTGATAATTACATACAATTAAAATAGTTCAAAATAAGAACCTACTCCTATAATTGATGTAAGGATCACATAGAATCACCTCACATATTATCAATCATAAGAGATCATTTGTTTACAGAAGCATAACATGCAAATAGATGATGATAATGAAAAATATGAGCCTCAGATCTTACATCATAAATATGCTCTAAGTAATAATGCAAAGGTAGTATTTTAGGAAAAAAGATTGCTTTGAGTGTGGGCTATGGATTAGAAGATTGATCATGCTTTAAAGTCCACGCTTAGACTCTCAAAATAGTAGGTTTTAGTTTTTTTAATTACCTCTTTTTCTCTTACCCAAAAGAGGGTATTATAAGCTCGAGGGGATAACTCTCCTATTAAAAAGAGGTAGAGTCAATTTATGATTAGGAAATAGATTTTGAATAGGAAGTTCACACTTCTTAAAGCTTTTCATTAGTAAGTTCATATGGATTAGGATTGTCGACATCCGTGCAGACTAGTATTTTGGGTTTAGCCTGGCAGTTAATAAGCCATTAGCCTAGTTTTAAGTTGAGTTTATATAGTCTATTTGAATATGGGCTTTAGTTAGTCTAGGTTGACTATGGGCTATAGGCCTACAATTCTAAGCTAGGTCCTACTTGGTTAGTACGGACCTCATATTATCAAGTTTGGGTGGACATATACTAAGGCGATTTCTATAGACTAGGGCTTTAGTTTGTTTACCTTGTTACTTAAGCATGTCTCTGGTTATCATCATAAGCACAAAAGCTAGGGCATCTATAATTACCCCTACTTTGATGCATGTTATGAAAATTCAAAAATTCAAATAGTGCATAACAAAGTAAAAAAGTGATACTTACTTATTTTGCTTGATAAATTGAGTTTTGGATTCGCTCATGCATTTTTTGACTTGGCATGAAGTTGAATTTAAGAAGGTAAAGCCAATGTATTACTATAGTTGGATTAACATATAGTTAAATCT
>CANXYI011444756.1:0-10075 GCA_948208565.1 Hura crepitans | reverse complement strand
AAAATATTCCGAAAAAATACCAGATGACCTCAGAAAATTCCAATTCCTTTTTCAACATACTAAATAGAATTTTTGAGGTTCAGGGTATGGTATTTTTGAGACCATCCGGGTACATTCCCGGGTCTCCAACTGTCCGGGTCTAAAAATATTTTTATCTCCGGAATTGAAAGTTTATGACCTAAAAGTAATTATTGGTTGTGCTAAAAATTTTAATTCCTTCATTTTGACCCTTTTCTGGCCCGTCAAAGTTTTACGAACAATATGCTAGTCGTCGGACTCGAAATGATGACCCGTACCACGGGGAACATCAATCGGGTTCCGAATGCACTGTTCATAAGACGTCAACCGGCAGTCCTTACAATTAAGATTGGTGTTTATCAGATGTAGGCTAGCAAATGGTAAAGAATAGTGTGTAAAATAATGAATAATAAGTTGATAATTAATTATAAAGACAAGTATGATAAATGGAACTAAATAATATACCATGATTAAGTATATAATCAAAGGGGCATAATGTTGTGTGTACATACTTCATGTCATATGTTTGTGTAACATTGCATGCTAAATATGATTGTGGGTGCTAGTTTAAACATATTTTATCAAATACACCACTAAGCTTTATGCTTAGTGTTATTATGTGTTCGATATGTAGGTTATAGATGGATACCTTCATGTCAGCCTTAAAGCAATAGTGCAGTGGAGCAGACTTTAAACTTTTTGGTATACTTTTACATTATATAGTGTGATATATATAATAGTAGATGGCACTTATGTGTAGATAGGTAGAATGAGTTAGTTTTGTCCCATATGTATATTTCACTTAAGTTCAGCTTGGATATGTAGATTAATATAATCATTGTTATATCATTCTTGTGTGCATGTGTGTGGACCTAACTGTGTGTTGATAATATGATTGTTATGGTTGGTATGACAACTTGACTGCGAGAATGTTAATTGAGATAGATTAAGGACCAGATGAGTCTAGGATGGTAAAATGAGGTCGAGACTTTATAAAAGTGTTATTTTTTACAAGTTTTATTTTGGGACATGACACCGTGTAGCCATTATGCTACTGGATTTTTGTCTTAGTGGGACAATTTTGTTTTGAGTGCTTATGTGTATAATACATGAATGCATGATTGATTACATGTAGGCCCATGATGTTCATGAATCAGACACACACACAATAGGGTTTCAAGAAGATTATAGTGGAACCAGGCAAAACCTATTAATGTGTCATCTCTTATTTGAGCTGGCAATAGTTCGAGTAAGAGGTGTCATAATGTGCCATCTCTCATTTGGATCCAGCTACCAAGTCAGGTGAGAGGTGTCACAACATAAGTGGTTAAGTGGTAAATAGATATTCTTTATTGAATTTAATGGTTTATATAGATAGAATTAGTTTTCAAGTTTACTGCCATAAAGTCAAATTGTTGATTTGAATTTAATTATGCTTTTGATTTTTTTTTTATGAGGAGCATGGTTATGGAGATGATGGATATTGAAAGTTAATGATGGACTACAAGTAAGGAGGCATTAGAGTAAAGAAATTGGAACAGAGTTTGAGAAGGTATGTATTTTTATTATTAACATTTTTAGGCATAAAATGTAGGTTAAGATATGGTATTTTCTATTTGTTTGCTTGATAGATGAGTATATGAATTTAGTGGTAAATACTTGTTATTTAGAGGTAATTAAGGCAAATGATATGGAAAACTCATAGATAGGACAAATAGGTGTATGAATATGGTTAATCCAAAAATTGCTAATGAAAGTTTAGTGTGTATATATTATTTGTGGATATTGCTAAGAATAAAGAAGAAAAGTTTTGATCTATAACTTGAAATAAATATTTCTAGGTGAAATTAGTAAGTAATCTATGTAAGATAATTAAGCTTGAGATATATGAAATGAAAAGGAAAATAAAATAAGGTATACAATTGTATATGTGTGTCTTATAGATAAAATCTAAAATTTATAAAATAAATAGCATAATATATGTATTTGATGTTTGAACAAGAAAATAACCAAAAAAATTAAGGATTTAAATTATGTGTAGTAGAAGAAATAATATATATATATATGATTATTTTTGAATGTGAGTAATAGTTTATGCTATTAAATAGTTAGTTAAATTAAATAGTTAAGGGATTTACAAACTTATAATGAACGAAATCGATGTATGTGTTAAAAAATGTGAGAAAAGTATGTAGTAAAAATGGTAAATGGTAGAGCTAAAACTATATATAAATATATAGATATGTATTTATGTATGTGTGCGTGCGTGTAATTAATGAAATAAATTGTATATGAAAGTTTAAAGGAAAGACAAGGAAATGAGACATGTGCATATGACTATTAATATGCAAAATAACTTAATAAATGGTTTGCATGAGTAATAAATCAAATAATTATTTGTACAAATTAAAGTTTATGTTTATTGGTAAAATATTAATGATGAGTAAAATTGTATATGATAGAAGTAAATGTATAATTTTAAGAATAACAAGAAAGAGATTTTAAAAGAATAAATAAGAGATAAGATTTGTTATGGGATTTAAGAACATAATTGAACCATTAGTAGAGAGTAAAAAAATAAGGAAAAGATGATGAATAAGGGTAATAGTGTTAACATAATGAAATTTATTTAGAATAATTATTATTTTTATGAATTAAATTCAAGATTCAAATAAAGAGAAAAAAATTTCAAATACTGATGACAGTTACATAAATCTTTTAAATGTGAAAAAAACAAATAATTAAAAGCATATAATTATTATTTTCAAAAGATAAAAATACAATAAATAAATACATAAGTTATGATAAATAGAATATATGCACATATGTAATAAAAGCAAAGAATTAGGAATAGGAAAATATGACATTAAATAGGAATTCTTAACTAGACAAGTGGAATAGAAAATATAAAATTTTATGTATGTATATATGAATAATTAATAAAAGAAAATTATATATATTCATAATAAGAGACAAAAATTAATGGAAATTAATAATATACTGAGAAAGTAAATATTGATCGTAATAATTATTAAGAGAATTGAGATTTTAGAAAAATGAGGTTTAAAATATACATGTACTCATAAGAATATTCTGAACATTTTAGGGATTTAAATGAAGATTAATTAAGAAGGTGAAAAAATATGTGCATTTAATTTGATAAATTGGGAAAAATAAGGGTAAAAGAAATATATATATACACACACGTGTTCAAATATTGATATATGAGTTATACATACATACATACATACACAAACACACATATATATATGTGTGTGTGTGTACATTAAAAGAAAGAGAATAATAAATGTAATGTAAAATATATATGAAAATTAAATAGAAAATAGAAAAGGATCCCAATGAAGTAAAAAGATATAAGGGAATTTTGTATAGGAATTGAATTCTTAGAAATGCCTAAAAGATTATAGTTATTGAATATGAAATATGTATTCAAGGAGAATTATGCTAAAATAATATGTGAAAGAGTATAGTGAAAATATAATTGAATATGTATATATATTAGATTTTATAAGTTGGGATAATACAATAAAAACCCCCATGGGTAAATAAAGCACGTTAGTATGGGTATAAGTATACATAGGTATGTGGGTATATATGAAAAAAAAAATGTACCAAAAGCATTATAATATAGACATAAGTTATGGAAATGAAAATGATGAAAGTATATGATTCAATATAAAGAATACATAAATCATAAGAAATAATATAAATTAATTAAATGTATAAGTGTATAAAGGACACAAGGAATATAATGTATAAATTGTAGAGTAAAAATAATATGTATTGCATGTGGAAAATTAGAAAATTTATAAATGTTATTATACATGACCATGTAAAATGATAAAATGCTATATAGATGTGAACATCATAAGTCGGCTATATATGTGTATATTATAAGCTATATTACAAGAAGTTTAATTATGGTAATGCCCTGATAGCCTAGATAGTTAGTATAGCCTAGGATAGGTTAACCGATCAACTAAAGAACCATTGTTATAGTTGTGGCCTACCATATAGCACTTCGGCACTTACCATTTGCACTTTGGTGCCTACTGTTATTTGAGGAGAGTGTTATTTCTCCATCTATGTTATTTGGACACATTATGCCATATTTGTTACTTGGACACTTTGGTGTCATATCATTGCACTTTGATGCCTACATTGGTATGGGGAGTGCCAGTCCCATACCTATTATATGGACACTACAATGTCATACCATTGCATGTCCTGTTATCTTGGCATGGATAACTGTATAGGACACCACTTAAACATAAGAAAATGAGATCTAAATCAATTTGATATTATAAAAATGATTTTACATGAATGAATATAAAATTATTTATTGAAGTATAAGGATAAAACTTTATTATGGAATAAATTTTTTGATTGAAATATAAGCATAGAGTCTTATAAACAACAAATATAGAAGATATAGTGATATTTAATATACAATAAAATATAGTTACATGATAAATAGATGAATAAGTTAAAATTATTAAAAGTTTTATGTATATAGTATTAATAATGTGTTGTAAAAATTTGGAAAATATGAATTTATTTAAACTACAAGCAATGGTAAGATCATAAGATGAGTTGAATTAGAAAATTTAGTGTAAGAAATTGTATAAATATAAGGAAAATTTTATAATAAAGCTCAAAACAAGTGAGGCAAGTGGTCTAGTCCCAGCAGTATGGGACCTATATATGTAGAAGAAGCCCACTGAATGTGTACACAAATTTTTAGTATAATTCAAACATGTATATCATTATAGGATATAGAATATACAATGTGAATGTATCGGATTGAACTATCAATGTTGTAATAATACTTTAATTAATAAAATAATATTTTATTTTCGTTATCACTTATTATGTATTGTATATCTATGTGAAGTATGTATATGTTTATATGTATAAGACATCATGGTTATTACATAAGTAATGTGGCATTCTATATTTAGCTCTATATAAAGGTCAGGTATAAGGTGTTACACAAACAACTGAGGTATTGGTCTCTTATCTGGGATTCACTTTCCCATATTACTCCTTTTATGTTATGGTGCCTCCATAAAACTTTTACCAAAGGAACAAACTTGTTTCTCAACTCTTTCACCTTTCATGCCAAGATCTTCATATGATAAGTCTGGTTAAATTTCAATCTTTTGAGCTGATAACACATGTGAAGGATTTGATCTGTTTTTTCTTAGCATTGGTACATGAAAATACATCATGAATCTATCGCAATTCTATTGGTAAGGCTAGTTTATAGGCAACTGGTGCCACATACTTTATTATATTGTATGTACCAATAAACTTAGGACTTAGCTTACCCCTTTTCCCAAATCTCAACACCTTCTTTCATTGTGATACTTGAGGAATACTTTGTTGTAGACCTCATACTTGAAATCCTTTTACTTCAAATCAGCATAAGACTTTTGTCTATCAGAAGCAACTTTCAATTTTTCTATAATGATTTTGAATTTCTCTTCAACATCTCTAATCAAATCTAGAGCCATGATTTTACTTTCACTTAATTCACTCAAATAGAGAGGAGTTCTGCATTTTCTTCTATATAAAGCTTTATAATGTGCCATACCTAAACTTGACTAATGACAATTGTTATAAGCAAACTTTGCTAAGGAGAGGTATTGATCCTAACTCCCTTTAAACTCAATTCACAACTTCTTAACATATTTTCCAACACCTACAACAATTTCCTATCATAAGTATCACAAATAATTTG
The DNA here is from genome assembly GCA_948208565.1 of Hura crepitans. Classification (NCBI taxonomy): domain Eukaryota; kingdom Viridiplantae; phylum Streptophyta; class Magnoliopsida; order Malpighiales; family Euphorbiaceae; genus Hura; species Hura crepitans. The sequence continues at coordinate 4,293 of CANXYI011444756.1, read as the reverse complement.
ATATTAAAGACATTCAAGTGCATAAGTTACTTGAATGATTCTCCCAGATTGGCCATCTATTTGTTGGTGAAATGCCATGCTAAAACTAAGTTGAGTGACCAATGCACTATACAACTTCTTCCAAAATCTTAAGGTAAACCTCAAACCTTAATAAGACATAGTGGATGAAGGCACTCCATGTAACTTTACAATCTCATTAATATACAACTTTGTCTGCAAGCTTCTCAAAAGAATTATCTATTCTCACTGGTATGAAATGAGTAGTCTTAGTTAATCTATCTATAATCACCCATAATAATCACATTTGATTCTTGTCATTGGCAATCCAAAAATGAAATCCATTATAACTCTCTCCCATTTCCATTCTAGTATTGCAATAGAATGAAGTGAACTAAAAGGAACTTGATGCTTTACCTTAACTTGCTAACAAGTAAGGCATTTAGCCATAAATTTCATCACATCCCTTTTCATACCATGCCACCAATAATAAGGCTTTAAATCTTAATACATCTTGATGCTACTAGGATGCATAGAATAAGGTGTACTATGAGCTTCACTCAAGATTTATTTCTTAACTTTTTTAACATTAGGTACAAAGATGATTTTGATAGTACAAACATCTATCATTGTAATGCCTAAAAGTTCTAGCACTATGAATAGTGATGATCGGGGGTTGTGAATAGTGACTTTTAAGACGTGTTTGGGATTTTCTTATTGATCAAATAATTAAGTTATAAATATATAGTGGATAAAATTCGGTATGAAAATAAGGATGTTTGGAGGTCTAACAAGTGGTAACAAATGAGGTTGTGAATAGTAAAACCCGAAGTCCTAAATAGTGACTTCTGGTATGAGAAAAGGTTCTTAACTTTACTGATCAAGAGTTCATGAGTTGAACAGTTTATCTTTATAGTTTGGCAAAGAAAAGAGAACATTCAAATGGAAATCGAATGATAATGAGTATATACGTGAATAGTACAATTTGAATGTGAATAGTACCTCTCGAGACCTAAAACATACTAATGTTACATGATGGTAGTGTTAATTATAAGATGTTTTTGGGTAAAGTTTGAAAAGTAAATAAGGTTATTAAGGAGGTTAAAAAAAGAAGTTATGTTTTTATAGCAGTGTACTATGAATAGTGACAGTTAAAGTTGAATTGTAAAATAATTTTGAAAGTGTTAAATATTCTAAATAATATAATGGTATGGGTATTTGAATTTTTGAACATTGGGAATTATTTTATAAAAATCGAGTAAAGCTAAAAGTAATGATTTTAATTGAATTTTCTTGATTTTTGAGCACAGATTTTTTGGGACCTTCATGTATTATTACAGTGATTTATTAGAAATTTGAAATGTGTTAATTGATGAATGATTTAAAGAGTAATAATTTAAATTAAATTAAAAGATGGATTTTTTTAGGCCAAATAAATATGGCCCTTTGGATTTTAAGTGGTTTAATCTTGGCCCTTGAATTAGGGAAGTATATAAGAGCTAATATGGGTCAAATGTAATGACTTGAAAATCTTGACTCTCATGAATAATACTTTCTGGGTGAATAGTACTTCCCAAAACTCGAGTTGCACTAAGTGTACCAATAGGGAGTATTAATTATGAGAGAATTTTAGGCAAAGTTTGACGCTAATTCGAAGTCATTTGGATGGTTAAAAATGCTAAAGAAGATTTTATGACAGTGTCATGTGAATAGTGCTGCACGCAAAGTTGAATCGTAAAATAATTCAAAAGTTGCTCAAAATAATCCAAAAATATTACAACCTAATACTTAAATATTCAAAATAGACCATTGGCTTTGGAATCAGAATTTTTAGATATCGAAAAGTATTTTTATCGAGTTTTTAGCTAAGGAAAAATATATTTTTTTATTTTCTTTGTCTTTTGAGCCCGATTCTTTAAGTGTCTATGGGATTCGTATTTACTAAATTTTTGAAACCTATTTGAGGAATTTTGATCATTCTAGAGGAGAGAAATAAATTATGGAAACAAAATAAAAATAATTTTTTAAAAAAACTATAAATACTTCAACATTTTTCTGTTCCTTTAATTTCTTTCCTTTTCCTTCTTCTTCCCTCATTCTTCCTCTCAAAAACTTGCCACCCTCTTCTTTCCCTTTTCTTCTCTTGTTTTCTTCATTCCTTCCACACCCACTGCAAAAAATGGGTTTCGAGAGGTAGAGCATCCCGAGATGAAATCATAGACACTAAGAGCACCTTGTTTAGTGGAGAATCTTGAGAGAAATTAGTATTTCCTTCCCAAGGTAAATAGTAACCATCTCACAATCGAGTAATTTTCTTTCCATTTTGATATTTTTCCTAGGTCTCTTGGGTGCCCAAAAAGCTATTTATAAGGTCATTTTTATTTTCAATTAATTATTTGATTTTATATGGAATTTCTAAAATTGAACCTATTTGAATTCTTAAGTGAGAATTTGAACTGAGCTTCTCGAGGTAAAGAGAAGGCCTAAGATAGCTACAAGCATACCTGGTGACTTTTTTTGGTATGTGTAATCACTTTAAAATGAATGATAATGCATGGAAACTCATTATGTGCATTTATTACATATAAATGCATTAATGGCTAATAGGAGTTAAATGTAGAAGATGGTTTAATATTGTTGAATGGTGATATTAGATGATACAAGTGTGTATTATGTATGATGAGTGTATGCCATGATAGGGCGGAATGCCTCATTTAGGCTAGGTACATGGATTATATGCTAGTTGTGCCTAAAATGAATGTATATGTAATGTATGGGGAAAAATGGTGTAAATGCCATTATGTATGCTTACATGTGATGAAATGAACATGTGTGTGCTAATAGTAATGGCCGAATGCTGCATATGTGAAAATGATATGTTTTAGATGCATTTGTGGCATAAAAAGGATGTATAAGTAATATATAGAGAAAATGGCATATATGTGATTGTGAGTGGGTTAACATGTTTAAATGCATAAGTGTGTGTATATGGGAGTGGTTGAATGCCACTTATCTTTTATATGGATTTTTGCCATGTAATGAGCCTAATATTAATACATGCCTATATTATGTGTAAAATGGCATGTTAATGCGAGACATGGCTTTTATGTGAATGTTTGATGATTTAGGCTTTATAAGGCATGAATGCATGATAATGAAGTGAATTAAATGTGCTTGAATTGAGAAGTGCATGTATGATTTATGTTATGGCCATATAAGGCCTAGTGGTGCTTTAAATGACATTTTGAGATATTAATGAGAATATAGATACATGGATGTGTCTTATGATATTATTATGTGTTAATAAAGTTGTTAAAGAGTTTTGCACATACATTGAAGGCCTTATGCTTAAGTGGGCTGAATAGTGCATGAGTTTTAAGCATGAGAATGCATATGATGTTATATGTGTTTTTTTGAGCTATTACACCTAGGTAATGTGATCTTTTGGTGGTAATGAGCTTATGTAAGCCTAAGTTGGCTACATGATATGATTATGTGATTTATGCTATGGGCATATGTTTTTAAGCCTTACTAATATGCCAAATGGCCAATGAGATGAATTATGTGATAAAATGGTGTAAAGTGTATAAATGGCTTAAATGACATAATATGATAAGTGTAATGATGTTTATATAGTTAAACAACCTAGTTTAGATAGGTTGATCAGTTAACTAGGATTTTTAGTAGTTGCTAGCTTAGGCTCGGGTATGAGACCTATGGGGTCATCGTTCTATGTGTCGACGGGCATAAGTGCCTATAAGCCCATGTTTTTACGTATCTTCTGATGTGAGTGCCTAGAGCCTATATTTCTATGTGTCTTTAGATGTGAGTGCTGATGGGCCTATATTTTTATGTATCTTCGGATACGAATGCCTACGGGCCTATGTCTACCTACAGGTGTGAGTGCCTTCGAGCTAATGATATCTGCTATCTAGCCTTGGATATTTGTCTCTTTGATATGGCATTTGTTAAACAATATAAAGATTATAAAATGATGATGTGGTATAAAGATGTTTATGAAATCGAAAATTTGAATAATGCATGACTACGAGGCTATAACATGTAATGTATGTTGTTAAGCTTTTTATAATTGCTTAAATGCGTATGTGCTTATTATGAGAAGATAAATGCACATATTAAACTTATGGCTCATTTTATTTATATTGATGGTAGTTATGCTATATGTATGAATATAATGTAGGATATGCATATTTCTTGACATTTATATACATCGAAAATGCTTATTTGCTTATGAACCATATTGTATGTTTACTATTGATAGCATGCCAAAATATT
>CANXYI011444732.1:0-15198 GCA_948208565.1 Hura crepitans | reverse complement strand
GAAAAGGAATTATGTAAAAAGGACTTCTCAATTGGGAGATAAAATTCATCAAAGGTCACTAGTTTAGACAGCCAGAATGTTGACCCTTAGGTGAGTTCATGGCTATTTCTCATCTATTTCTTGGGATTTTTGGTTGCCATTTGATGCTGGATTATACCTAACACCTGTGTGACTATGTGTGTGAGATGTTTGTGGCAATTGGATGGCAAATAAAAGTCCACAAAGGTGGAGTAAGTCACCGTGGAAGGGCTGGCAGCTTGTGCAATTAGGGACTTCAAGTGGTTCTTCTTAACAAGTAAGTGAATTCCTTCATTTACATCATGCTCTTGATTTTTAGCAACTCCTTTTCTTGGTTGTAAAGGTATTAGGCATGTGAATTAACTTATCAAAGTGATGAAAGTAAGGTATGGTAGCATAAAATTCCATAAAAGGTGACTTACATGGTTAATTGGTGAAAATAGTTAAGTTTGATGGGATTTATATAGTTGGCCGAGAGGTGTATATGAGGATTGTTGTGTGTTAATGGTGATTAATGTGTGTGTATGGTTGTGGATGTTGTTAAAGGATGGAAATGAGTGGAAAATTAATAGCAAAGTGCATGTATGACCTAGGATGTGTACATGTACTAGCCGAGAGCTATGTTAACTTGGAGCATGTGTATGGTTGGTTTTAATAGTCCTATGTAGTGCTTGATGCATGGATTAATGATTTGTTATATGAGAAGAGGGATATATGCATAAATGTGTGGTGATTCCATTATGGCCGAGACATGTATGGTTTGTATGATAGCATGGTATGCATAGCATAAAGTATATGTGTATGTATATGCTAGCATGGTAATAGGTAAGATGTATGTCTGATAAATGATGTAAAAATGCATGTAAAGGCAATAAATTCCTTAGTGGCCGAGTGGTGTTATAAGATAATGTATATGTAATGCATGATACTTTGGCATAAACTAGTTAAAGTGTATTTTAAAATGGCATGATAGGTAGTGAGAAAACTACTTGAAAATGGCTTTAACATGACCTTAGAAATTGGCTTGAAACCTAGTATTTAAATTGATTTAAAATTCGCCTTTAAGGGCTATGGTTCAAGAATAACTTGTGCACTTAATTTTTATGCCTATAATGGCTAGTATGGTCTGATAGTTTGAGTTGGCTTATAATGACCTTGAATAGAATAATGCATATAGCATGATGATACTTGAAATAAACTTGAGAATGTATCTTTAAATGACTAAAAAGGTTAGAATAAAACACATGGCAATAGTCTAGAATAATTACTTAAAAAGTGACTTGAAATGAATTATGAGAAATGAACATAACCTTGTGCCTTTGGGGCTAGAGTTGGTATATAAGAATGATTGGCAATTGTGCTTATTGTTTGGCCTTAGAAGTGGCCTAGATATGATTGGCTTTGGGCCTATGAATGTGTTAATAAGATGTTGAAAACTATGCTAAAATTGGACTTAAAATAATCCCAGAGTTGTCTTGAAAAGTGGTCGAAATGACCTATAACTGTCCAATTGACCATTACCTGAACTAAAAATGTCACTAAATAGAAAGTGTTAATTTCCTAAGAATTAATGCTATGATAAATTATAACATTTTAAACCTTGTATATTGGTAATAATAGAACTTGATACTATTTTGAGGTTTTTACCCGATAGAGCCAAAATGTGGCTATACCAGGCTGACTGAAAAATAAGTTGTATAATAAAATTTATAATTGTCTGTTATTGCATCTTAAATATTATAAGAACACTATTGGTCAGTAAATGGACTTAAAATAAGCTTCTTGGCCTCTAATTAGACACCCACTAGATGGGTTGATCGGTCAACTTAGTAGCAGCTGCTAGTTGTCTGATGTTTAAGCAATGATGTTTGTTGTGGCTGGGGAGGCCTATGGGCTGATCTCCATTATGTCACATTCTTGATAGTGATTATTTGTGGCTGGAGAGGCCTACGGGCTAATCTTCATTATGTCACATAGATTTTAAGAATTGATTTGTGTCTAGAGAGGCCACGGGTTGATCTCTATGATGGCACATAGGCCGGAGTAGTGGCGTAGGTTCAGAATAGGGACCACTGCACCAGTTTATTTTCCCTCTAGATCTAGTGTCTATTAGGGATGTCTCTTGAGTTGGGCTAGTTAAAATAATTAAACAAGATTAATAAATGCACACATGACAGTGAAACATGACACAGGGGCATTTTATTAATTTTTCCATTGATAGTGAATAAAGGCTAAACATGATAAAGTTTGTGCATGAAATAATTATTAATGATCAAATATATAAATTATATGGCTAGTATTAATTAATTGAAATATTATAGACAAGAACACCCCAAGGGTGAAACGGTAATTTGTATGTCAGTTTCTTTAATTGAACCGGGATATTAGTATGTGATAAGAAAATAAGTAATATGCATGAACTAACTAGTGGGCATGTTTTTAATGATTGAATTCACCACTGAGTATTTTTATACTCAGTGTACTTGTTACGGTGTGCAGGTACCAAGATCAAAGATGTTGCCTCGTAAAATGCACAGCGGAGTTCAGAGGTAATATTGAAAAGGTGGATCATGTATGATAATTAGATTTTGCACTCTATGTACTTAGGTGGGGAAAATAGGTGTGACGTATATAAGGGGTACAAGGTAGTATCTAGATATAATGGGCTGTTTTGTAATTAATCCTGTGCTATTTCTCTTATGTATGTGTGCTCTATGTTGCATGTTTATGAGCTTGAGGCTGTATATGTTTTATTGTGGCCTGAGGCCTATAACTGCTGTGTGTTAGCTAATGGTGATAAGATGATAACTGGGGGATCAAAATGGTCCAAAAGATGTGAAATATAATATTAAAGTGTCTATAGGTAGATATGATTTGGGGATAATGACCAGGGCAGCCGTTGTGCTGCCGAATTTTTAGATAATACTAGAATGTGTTAGATTCTGTCTATAATGATTGAAACATGATAAAATGAACCTAAGTAGATTATAGGAATTGACATGAAGGAATTTGGAATTAGACAGAGTTGTCTAGTGCAGTATAAGTAAGAATTAAAGGAATGAACATGCGAAAATCTCAGAATGGGTGACTTAACGGGAAGTGAACCACTTATTGGGTTTCTTCGGGAATCCAGTAGGGGGTGTTACAATACAATTGGTGAGAAAAACAATATAGGTTTGCTTAGCTGGTGGACAAATTTGACAATGCAATAAAGTAGAACTATGAAACAAAAGGCAAATAAATTAAAACAGTAGAACTAGGATGACCCATTCTATAATGCCAAAGTGTAAAAGAGTCGACATTCTCATTTTTTTTCTAATCGGAATATAAGAGATGAGATGAGTTCTCATTGTACAAGGTAAAGTAACAAGATTGTTTGATGAACTGAATTCTTGCAAGATACATTGATTAATAAAAGTAGGAGAGAATGATTGAGTGCCAATTATGTATAAATTACCAAGTACTTTTCCCATAGCTAACAACGCATTACTCTTCAAGTTCTGTAACAAGCATAGGTTATGATAGAAAATAAAGAATATATAAGTAGTTTTAGTCAACTTATTTACAGATAAAAGATTATAATGAAATGAAGGGAGATAAAGAATGTCTGTAAGAAGTAATCGGTCATGTAAATTTATAGTTCTTGTATGAGTAACTTGTTAAATAGTGCCATATGGTAAATGAACATCGGTGGAAGAAAATAAGGTAGCAAGATTGGTAAAAAATTCAGAATTAGAACTAATGTGGTTGGATGCCCCAGTCTCCACTATCCAGCAATTATTTTCAAGAAAAGAAGTATTGTTTATGGCCATACCTGCATAATCTATGGTCTTAGCTAAGTTATCATCGTTCGCCTGTTTGCCTTTAATATACTTTGCCATTTTAGTCTTAATGAATTCTGTCATCCATGCCTAGTATTTGTTATCTGGATGCAATTCATCATCTATTGGAGACATAGCGAGATTAACTTGCTTAGCATGTGATAATTCCTTTTTGGCTTTATAATCTTGGTACCACTCAGGATAACCATGTAATTTGAAGCAGCTATACTTAGTGTGTCTCGATTTTCGACAATAGTCACAATAATGATAATCCTTTTTCCAATTCTCCCTTTTTTTAGAGTTGTTCTTTATAGTTGGTGATTTACCAAAAGAAGATTTAGCTAGCATTGCACTTCCTTCAAGAGATTCACCAAACTGCTTATGAACATAATGTTGTGACTTAACATTTTAAAGTAAGGAAAAGCTCTTATTAATAGTAGGCATAGGGTCTTGCATCAAAATTTGATTCTTAGCATTGTCAAATGAATCATTCAGTCCCATAGGGACTTGAATAAGCTTGGTATTCACATCTAGTGCTTAAAATCGTTTGGAAAGGCCACAAGTATATTGACCACATACCCAAGAAGGTAAAGGACGTAGATGATTAAGTTCATTCTAATATTTCTTTAGCTTGTTATAATAAACTGTTAGAGAATTATTACCTGGCTTTATAGAATTGATATTGTCAATGAAGTTGATAAATTTAAGGACTAGTTCCAACACCAAATCGCTCCTCAAGCTCATCCCATAACACCTTCATAGTAGGGCAATAGATGAAAATTTTAGTAAGATCCTTTAACAGAGATATAAGAATCTATGATCAGACCATGTAATCGACTTTACGCCACTTAGCAAAATTAGGATATGTTTCAGAAGGCTTAGGGATTATACCATTGATGAACCCTAATTTGTCTTTTGCACTAAGAGAAATTTGCATTGCCATACTCCATGTGAGGTAATTGTTGCCAGAAAGTGGAGCTGTTACTAAAGATATACAAGAATTGTCAATAGATTGTAATGCCAAAGGATCACCAATAGGATGATTTAAATTGCTAGGGAAGTGATCATTAACAATAGCAGCCATGGATGATAAGAGAAAACGAAAAAAAAAAACCAGAGGCAAACAAAAGATGAATGAAGAAGAAGAAAAAAATGGTTTTATTGATGAAGGAAGATGAAAATATAGAGGAATCCATGGATCTGTTGTGCTTTGATACCATGAACGAATAAATGTATTAGCGAGAAAAAAACATTTTACTGATGTATCTTCTTCAGTTACATTGAATCTCATTATATACAAGAAGCTAAAGTATAATAGTAATACCAACTCAGCTTAAACCAGACACTAACTTTCCCTCCTAGACTCGTGTTACTTAATAAATAACTAACTATTTATATAATTCCTACAGCTAAGAAAAAGAAAAGGTATAACAACTAACAAAAGCTTAATTCATAAGAAAAGAAGCCAAGTGTTTGATAATAATCTTAGACTTATCATTTTCAGGATTAACTATATAAAAAACATCATCTCTTTCCTCAACTAATAACTCAAATTTGTAGTTTTAATAATTTGTAATCAATTTTAGCAATGTTGATGGTTGGATTGAGTAAAATTAAAATAAATTCAAATCAATCCATCTAAGAGAAATATAATGATTTAAGATGGTTTAAATGTAAAAAACCAATGTAACCCATTATGATTAAAAACAATTTAATATGGTTTAGAGCGGTTTAAATATAAGTTGAACCACATATTTGTTTTTATTATTTTAACTCTAATGATATTTTCTTTTTATCTCTATTTTACTTATTAAAAATAAATAAAATATAGAATATTAAATAAATAAAAAATAATTATACTTGAAATATTGAAATCATATGGTTAAAATTCTATTAAAATATATTCACACCACTATATATATTTTAAATTTACACCTAATTATATTTATATCACTATAAAAAATTAAAATAACTATTGATATAGTAATATATTTACATTTACACCATATTAATTCAAAAACTTAAAAAATAATAGATAATTTTTGAATTGTAAGATCAATAAATTTCAATACTTGATTAATTTGTTCAAAAACTTGTCACATAATCAAAATGAACAAGTTAGTAACAACACATTTACTTCAATTAAAATTAAAAACAAACTAGTGACTTGATTCATGAAATAAATATATGAACATATTAAAAGAAATTCTTTAAAGCACTATTATTTTAATATAATGATATAATAAATAATTTCGTAAATAATTTATGTAAATTAAAAATAAATATATAATTTATGTAATTATCTAATATAATATAATAAATAATTTAATATTTATATTTATAAGAACTTAAGAATATAATATACTTGTATTGTAATTTATAATTTAATATTTATATTTGTATAAACTTAAAATTATATTTGTACTATAATATATATGAACAATAATTTTCGATTAATTCAAATAAACATTTTTTTATTATTCTAATAAAAATACTCCATTGCATTTGACATTTGCTTTTTTATTATTCTAAATATTACATTACACAGAACATTTACTATTTTTTTATTAATCATCTAAAAAAATCTAACAATCTCAACTTATTTGAAAAAAACTAAATACATATCTAACTTATACTCTATAATAATGAAATACAAATTAATTAATAAAAATAGATTGACAATATATATAAAAGAAATAAAGAACAAATATATTTTAAGTAACACATGAAATTGTAATTTTTTACTATTTATTTATTAATATTATTATTTATTCATATAAAAATTTTATTTTTTATCTTCAATTTAAATAGTTCTAGTTTGTAATTGATGCATTAAATATAAACAATTTTTTTATTATAGTGAAACCATCAAAATCGATATGTTAGGGAACTGCTTGTTTTATTTATTTTTTGAATTGTAATATCTAATTATTAAATGTGCTGGTTTATAATATTTAATTATTATGTCTTTTTTAAGTAATTAGTATTATTATTTTCTATACAAATATTTTAGGTATTGTCTTTAATTTTATTGTTGTAGGTGGTTTTTAAAATAAATAGGTTCTGGATATTAGTAAAAATTTATTTTGAAAAAGTTCAATCCATTTAAATAAGTTCATAAAAAGTTTAAATTGAAGAAACGAAACCGAATCAAAATCATCGGCTTTCTTTAAACTTTGATTTAGTTTTGATTCAAAAATTTTTTCACAACTTTGATTTTTGATTTTTTTTATTCGATTCGGTTATAAATCAAAAATTGAATCATTCTCAGTCCTATATAGCATAATAAGATATGGATAACAGAAGGATAGTTCTTGAAATGTTTTTTTATTATTTTATAATTCGGAGATACAATAAAAATTAAAAATCATAAAAATAAAAAAGGGTTCAATTTATAATTAAATTGCTCCAAATCATATTAAACTATTTTTAATTATAATGGATTGGATTGATTTTTTAAATTTAAACGGTTTTACATAATCATATTCTTTTTGAATAGATTGGTTTGAATTTATCTCTATTTTTACCCAATCTAATCCATGAACACTCCTAACCAATTTGTATCAATTAATGTACAACTTCTAACTCAAAGAACAGTTGTTTAATAATAATAATAATTTGGAAAAATAATAAAATATATGATGCTATTGCACTATCTTTTTATATTATTCAATATCTAAACTCAAATGACTTAACTAATTGAATTCGGATCAAAATTATAAATATTTAATGATTGATATTTCATACTAAAAATTTGATACTTATTTTGATATATTCGATTATTTATTTGTTTAGTTCGATTTTTGATAATAAAAATCAAATAGAGCGAATCGATTGAACTATTAAAACGACGTCGTTTTAAAAGTTTATTATTTTTATGTTTTTATATACAAAAAATAAAAAAATATAAAAATTTTAATTTGTTCAATCCGATTCATTTAACAATTTAATTAGTTCGATTTAACTTTTTCTACATAATTTAATTTATTTAATTATTTTTTAAATAAAATTTAGTTTGTTCAATTTTATCGATTTATGAACTGGACTGACCCAATGGACACTCCCACTCTCATATCCATATAAATATTCCACACGATCAACCACAGTTGTTGACCAGAGAAGCATAAAAGTGGACCATAAAGAGATCATACGAAGTTATATTTTTCAATTAATCCGCAATCAACCAATCCACTATTTCAACAAAAATTAAGCTATGCGAGTTCTTCTATCCTTCGGGTCACATATGTACACCCACTCTCTCTCTCTCTTCCTCTTGGCATCAAATGCTAATTTTCTTTATTAATTAAGCTCAGAGTTTCTTGCTATTAAAAATAGTGTTTTTTAATAATATGTTGGGCATTTATTTCTCTCGTATATAAATTTTTAAAATTAAATTTTAAATAAAAAGATTACCGTAAAAAGTTTAAGGTGGATCGATTTAATTCAAGGTGATTTCAAATTTTAGTAAAGAATAAATTTTTTTATAAATGTTTGTATGTGATTTGTGCCTAAAAAAATTTCCTGGATGAAGTCCAAAAGAAAAAAAAAGTTTCCATTGAGAAGACCTTTATATTTTTCATAGAAGAAAAGAAATTCAGTAAATGGCCTGCAAAGGAAATTCAACTTCACTGAAACCATTAGAAAGTAAAAGGTAAACAGAAAAAAGTACAACACCAAAAGAATAGGAAAAGCTACAACAACAAACAAAAGCCTAATTCCCAAGAGAAGAACACAATTTTTTTATCATAATCTTAGAATTGTCAATGTCAGGTTTATATATATGGAAAGCATGATCTTCTTCCTCAACCTCAAACAACTCAATTTCACCTTTCCAACCACTTTGTTTCACCAAATTACAGTACCAAACACCTCTGTCTCTCAGCTTATCCTTACCAGCAACGCAAACAAGCAGCTTAGAGCATCCAAGCCCGATCAAGCTAGGCGCCGATGGACCTGCTGGATTTATCAGTGGATTATCGATCCCATAAGGTGCACGAGGGTACACAAAATCCCAAGCCAAACAAGCTTGATTATCAAATATCTTGTCATGATTTTCATTTTCGACGGGTTTTGATCCCCAGAAAAAAGGATGTGCCAGAAAAGCACCCAAGATTCTAACATTACCCTGTAAATTCTCTGTCCCAGCTCTCATAGCCATGTTGTGCACAATGTTACCACCAGCACTGTCACCTCCAATAAACAATCGATCAAAATTTCCATGATTTAAAATCCATGGGTCTTCCCCATTTTTGGTGGAGTGAAAAGCTACCCATTGAAGAGCTGCCCAGCAATCCTCATATGCTACAGGTAAAGCATATTCTGGGGCTTGCCTGTACTCTACAGATACAGCAAGAACTTGAGATCCTGATACTATAGAATTGATATAGCCATGGAAAGAGAGAGAGAATGCAGACTCCATGCAAAATGCTCCGCCGTGGAAATAGACCAAGATTGGGAGTTTTTGGTTGGATTCTACATGTTTGGGAAGATAGAGACGAGCGGAGATCGGTGGATTTTGAGAGATGGTTACGTCTTTTGATTTTGGGTCGTGGTAGAGGGATGGTCCCGTGTATGGCGAGTTTATGAGGCGTTCAACTGTGCCATCTTTATAGACACGGACTAGAGTAGGGAGCTCCCTTTCTACTTCTTTGGTTGCGGAGGAAGCCATTGTCGAACTTGAAGTAAATATTATGGAGATGGAAAAGCAAATTGAGGAAATGTTGCTGCAAAAATAGGAACTCAATGGTTTAAGTAGAGGCTCTATCTGAACCAACAATTATAATGAACCGAAAGCACGCTAGAAAAGGTCAAGTGTAATGATTAAAAGGATTATCCATATGCAGAGATTAGATTCTGAGGCCTGAGCTCCTTTTTTTCTGCAGAAATATGTGCTCTTGCGATTAAATAATTCAAAAATTATTAAATAAAAAAATATAAATAATATGACCCTTTAAATTAAGGGTGCGCAATCCTCTTCAAGCCCCTCTAGATTCTGGGAAGGGTTCATATGATAATGCACCAAAAGCAATTCGCCAGATTGATATGATGGTTATGTCCTTTGATTGTGGGTCTTGGTCCAACGATGGCGTCCTTTAACAGGGAGCTCTCTTTTTGTACTTTTTGCTAGCAGAGGAAGCACAGTCAACGTTAGCTACAACAAAATCGGTGGTCAGCCACATTCACCACAAAGCAGAAAAAAATTTAATAAATAGCGAACATATAGTTAGAGCACATACTTTTTCAAGTTAAAATTAGTTAGCATTAAATTTTAGCAAGAAAAAAATAAAAAGTTCAAATAAATATTGGGTGCTATCCTTTCGGCACCAAAATCAGCTTTCTTTATATTATGCTAAAATTATAAAATAAATAATATAAAATTAATTAGAACAATTGTCTTTCTTAATTTTTAAAAGTTACATTTTATTGGGACACTAATCTTAATAAAAATTTTAAAACTAATATTTTTTATTTTTTAATATAAATATATTTAGCTGGGATTAATGTCCTAGCAAAATTATTAAGTACTTTTCTCCTTATTAAACTAAATTTACGAAATAACAAATTAACATTAGCTAGAATGGTTATTCTCACTAATATTTTTAATTTTCAAAATAAATACATTTAACTAGAAGATTAGTCCTAACAAATGTTTAAAATAATTTCCCCCTATTAAGGTAAACTTAAAAAAAAAATTAATTAAAATAATTGTCCTCGCTAATATTCTTTTATTATTTTTGAAATAATTATATTTAATTAGAACACTAATTTTAACAAAATTTTTAAATGATTCTCCTTCATTAAGTTAAAATTAGGTAGGATGTAATCCTTGTTAACATTTTTTTTATTTTTTAATATAAATATATTTAACTTGGACTAATATCCTAGCAAAGTTATTGAATAATTTTTCTTCGTTAAACTAAATTTATAAAATAATAAGTTAAAAATAGGTAGAATAGTTTTACTTGCTAATATTTTTTAATTTTCAAAATAATTACATTTAGTTAAGACATTACTCCTAAAAAATATTTTAAATAATTTTTACCTATTAAACTAAAATTACAAAATAAATGATTAAAATTATTTAGTATAATTATTCTTGCTAATATTTTTTTATTTTTTAAAATAATTACATTTAGATAGGATATCAAAATTTTAAATAATTTTTCTTTGTTTGCATAACCCTAAAATATAAAGCCCCATTCTCTGTCTCTCCTCTTCCCCCTCTTGTCTCTCCAGTCGTTTGCGCGGTCATCTGCGCCAGCCCGTCTCCCCTCAAGTTCGATACTCTTGCTAGCCGCCTTCCCTTCAAATTGTTATCGGCTCAAGCGTCGAGGAATTGCTATCAACAACGCCACCCTTGCCTTCTCCGAGGACACTATTGATTGCGCAGTGACAGTACTGTTGCTTTTACCCACTTGGTTTCAGGGTTTTTGTTATGCCTTTATTTGCTTGAATTTCGTGTGTGTTAGTGATTGATTATTATAATCAGATCATAGCAGTGATCATCAATGTCGGCCGTGGGGCACTCTTGGATGAGAAACAATTGGTGGAGTTCCTAGTACAAGGGGAGCTTAGTGGTGCTGGTCTTGATTGTTTGAGGATAAGCATGATGTGCCACCAAATTTATTCGAGCTTGATAATGCTATGGAACTCATTTCTTCGCTGCCTATAGCCAATAAAACATCAGGTGTGCAGTTCTTTCTCTAGAAAGAAGCTTGTAAGTCTTGATTGCTTATTGTCTATCTAGTCGAATTAGAAAAAAAAATCTAACTAGAAAGCCTAGTAGAGAATTATTTGTTTTCCAAAATGGATATTGCTGGCATGGTATTTTACTATTTTTATGTTGTTTCTGGTGACTATAAAATGCATTTTTTGCTGGTTAAGGCAATGATAATTTGTTGTATACTTAACTAATAGAGCTTATAAGAGATTAATCTTTTCTGATGCATGCTGATCTTTGTCCATGTTGCTACATTTCTTGCTAAGACACTAATAAATGTATTAGATGACATAAGCTTGAGAATGGAGAGTGATGACATAGAAGAAAAGTAAACATTCATTTCAGTTGCATAATGGTTGGCCTTCAACTACTTTATGGTAAATCATGTTGTTTAGTTGGGAATATTCATATATCTCTTTGGGCTAATTTTGGCTAATTTTTCTTCCTCCATTACTATTTTTTTTTAGGTCAAGCTTATGAATGCCGAAAATTAGTTAATGGACTACTTTCGTCTTATTTTCTCATGTTGTATGCTCATCATAACTTTGAGAAGTAAGAGACGACAGGTCCAGAAATCATTAACATTTGCTTATTAGTGAGCTGGTTTAAATAAAAAGCTTTGTATGATCTTTATACCCTCGAATCCCAGCAGCCACATCTAATTCATATAATTTAGTTTGCTTACTGGTGAGCTGGTTTAAAGAAATAGCTTTGTATTTTCTATGTTCTTTTAATCATTGAATTTTTCTTTTTGGTTCATATTACTAAATTTTTTTAGGCTTTGAATTTTGGGTCCTCGTGTCTGACTGTTAAATTCTCCATGGGAGTGGTCATTTTGCTCCTTGATGGATCTACGTGCATTAAAAGGTATGCATGGTTTGACGTTGAAAGTCTTGATATTTGAGGTGAGTGTTGCATAATGCAGGGATATTTTATAATGTCATTGCTTATTGTAGTCATAGTTTGAGTTGGAGTACTTGCAAATTTATGCATTTTTGTACTTATACATGTTAGATAATCATTGTTTCATGTATTGGTTTGGGATTTATTGCATATAACAAAAAAAATAGCATTGTGGTATGTCATAAACTGAATTTACTAACTGCCGAGGGAACTAATGCCAAAATTTGAAATTCCTTTATGTTTGTTATCAACTTAAGATGAATCATGTTTAGAAGAGTATATCGAGATTATTATATGGAGCATGTGCACCTCTATTGCTATTAAATTTAAAGAATTGAAATAATTAGGTAAGGTCCTCTTTTTTCCCTTAAAGTGAATTCAAGGAAGTCGACGGTGATGTATGCAGTAATTGTTATAAAACCAAATGCAATTGTTAGGACAAAAGAATTTGAAGGTTTAAGTTTTCTTTGATTGGTTGAAGGGTGGAATAGCTACTGCTGGGATTTCAATAATTAGTTTGAATGTGTAAGTGACAACTAGCTACTACATTTTTGTAAATAAAGGTTAAGAGGTTTGAATAATCATGAATAAGTAAGATTGTAGTTCAATGGCAATAATTAAAGGAGTATAGAGGAGTTTTCTTTTGCTATTGCTATTGTTGAAGGTAACCTAAACTTTTGCGATAGAAAATCAATTAGTGGGGCATTATCTGCTATTCTGGTCTTAGTAGGAGTGTTAGAAATTTTAAGAGCAAGGTTAATGCTATTTTATGGTCTTTGAATTTTACTTTATTCAATTGAAAGATTTATCCCTAGGTTAATGAGTCGTTAAGGGTACTAATTACTATAAAATTGTGACCTTATAATTAATTAAAGATTCATACTACAAATGGCTCTATGCTAGCTAGTTGAGTTTATACTTGACTAGGTTATAGAGCTTGTAGATTTATGTTGAATAGAGTAGCTTAATTAAGCGATAGTTGCTTTAGAATTTTGCTGTCATTGAGATACCAAAGCTGTTGTATTAATCATGTTTGGCATTAATTTGTGAGTTGCACTTGCATTTGTATTAATCATGCCTTGTAAGATATTTGTAGACTCTTCTTTTAGAAATTTTGATGTTGTTAGCCACAGTAGAATGTATGATATTCATTATTTTCTATATGTTGTAAGTGACTTGTAGTTTATGCCCTTATTGCCCTCTTTTCTACATTAGGAAGTTAGAGGCATTCGTTTATCCCTTTTGTCATGTCCATTCAAATATTTGATCATTATCAATGTTTGAGATACTTTTGTTAATCTTCTTTGGTTTGTTTATTTTCCTTGTTTAGATATACCAATATGAAAAATCATTCTAATTTTATTATCATGTAGAACCAGCATTTAATGTTTATATTTGTTGATTAGAGAGAAAACTACTGTTAAAAGCCTAAGTTTCTTTTTCTTTTTCTTCTTCTCTTCTTCTTATTATTATTATAGAAGACTAATTTAAAAAGTCTAAGCTTCAATATATTTGGTGCTTTCTCTAGACTTTCATTCATTTATTCATTTTCTAATGAACATTAGGTTCTACTTTGTTAGGCATTTCTTATTTTTTAATCCCAATTTAATTTGGATTTTATGGACATGATATTGAGTATTTTAGTACTACTGTATGTATATCTTGGGAAATAATGAGAATGGCTACAAGTAAACTATTTATTTTTCTTACATTGGCCATCATACTTTAAGACTTCTATGCTTGATGGACAACCTGCCCGCTAGCTGAAGATATCTCAATTCTTGTCTTTTGTATAGCATGTTGAATATTCAGAGCATGTGGAAGGCTGATACTACCAATAACTTGTATGGGGTTAATTTTATTTATATATCATTTCCCATTTTTTTCGTTACCAATTATTAATTGTATGCACATTTTTTTATGTACATAGACATGTATACATCTTGTGAGAATTTGGTATAGATATATTAGCATGCTCATTCATCCATGCATTAGATATACACATTCAGCTTATGCATTAGTTATAAGAATTTTGATACCCCTAATCATGCATTCGCTTACAATACATGCATCAATACATGTGCATTCGCGTGTGCATCAGTATTAATATTGCACATAAGCATGCATGCATATATATGCACACATATACGTTCTTGCACAAGCATAACATATGCATATGCTCACATACATATTTGCATGTGAACATGCATCGTAACATCACACATTTGGCCCTATAGGAATATACACCTACTCATATGCACATATGAATACACACACACGAATATACCTATGCATGAGCATTAGTAAAGGATTCATAGTCACATATATGCATAAGCATCCAAGCATCAACATGACATAAACATGTACCCATGCATGCATATACACATGCCCACATAAGTACACAGAATGCTTATACAGACACGCACTCGAATATGCATGTAGATATGTACACATGCACATTCATACATCGCACTCACATATATGCACGTGCATGCCACACACATTCACAAACTCACATAAGCACTTAAATCATCGCCTAGAGGGGCGAGCACTCAAATCATTACTTGGAGGGGCGAGCACTCAAATCATTGCCTGGAGGGGCCAACACTCAAATCTTTGCTTGGAGGGGTTAAACTCAAAGTGACATTCAATTTTTAAAGTGAAGGCACATACATAATCAATAGGTTTTCACTTCAATCAGGGGGCAAGTGGCACTCATAATTGGTGAAGCTTATC
>CANXYI011444643.1:0-10689 GCA_948208565.1 Hura crepitans | reverse complement strand
TAGGAGTTGCCATTCGACCGAGTTGAGAAATACCTTATAGGGCTAAAACTAGACTGGTTAGGAACCCTACTCTTATTTATACCTCAAATTAATACGAAAATTTAGTTTGAATTTATGATACTATTCTTTTTCTCAAGCGATGTTTTACAATTAAAGTAAATCACACCTTTACATAGAAAAAGTTGTAGAATATATTTACACAAAAATAAATAGGTGCTAAAAAATGAAACATCATACATGAAATCAGGCAGTTGATTATTTTGACAACTTTTGTTCTCATATGCCAATTTTAGAAAATGGATTTCATTATAGTGACCTTTTATTAAAAATGGATGATTAGTTTGAGAACTTTGGTTCTCGTATACTAATTTGGTAAAAATGAATTTTATTGCGGTGACTTTTATTTGGAAGAATGGCTTGAGAACTGTGGTTCTCAAATGTCAACTCTAGAAAATAAATGTTATTGTTGTAACTTTTTATTAAGAATGAATCAGAATTTATTTTATTAGCAAAATACCAATTTATTGGAGAAAAATATGATTTTAATTATCATTTCTTTTTTATGTGAAAAATCATTTTTCTACCTAATTTGGTGTTTGTGGGATATCTCGGGATTGAAATTGGAAGTGTCATACATAAAATCGGGTGATGGATTTAATTTGAGAACTTTGGTTCTCATATGTTAATTTTTTAGAAACTAATTTTTATTGTGACTTTTATTAAGAAAAGTCAAAACCCATTTTATTAATAAAACACCAATTAATTACATAAAAATATTTTTGTTATTTTTCCAATCGCGTGAAAAATCATTTTTCTAATTATTACATCATTCACGGAATATACATAGAAATAAGTCAATAATAAAAATAAAATACAATACAATTACCTAAAATACAATCTAACTGAATAAATAAAAAAATTACATCTTGGGATTCCTAAAATACAATCTAATAAGAAATAGGCAGTAATACAAACAGTCAGTAGAAATACACAAAACATAGAATAAAATAGACAACAGAAAATAATAGTTGTCAAGAAAATTACTTCACTTGGATTTAATGAAGTAGCCAAAAATATAGCACTCAAATCCCAAATAATCAAATAACTTGTATCACAACAATAGAAATAATATATTAGTATACGAAGCAAAAATAGAAAATAGATAGAAATTAAATAAAAATAAATAGTCACAAAAATATAAAATATTGCACAAATAAATTATCGCATCTAACTAGTAGATGGATAATGCAAAAAAAAAGAACAACAAAAAGGACAAAAATAATATTTTTATATGTAAAGCAAAAACAAAAAGAGAGACAGAAATAAAATAAAAATAGATAGTCATAAAAATATAAGATATTGCCCAAATAAATTATCACATCTTACTGGTAGATGGATAATGCAAAAAGAAAAATAAAAATAGCAAAAATGAAAAAAATAATATTTTTGGATGCAAAGTAAAAATAAAAGAACAAATGGAAATTAAATAAAAATAGAGTCCCACAAATGCAAAAAAATATGGCACAAATAATTTATCACATCTAATTGTTAGATGGACAAAATAGAAAGAGGAAAAATGAGAAATAGAAGAAAAATGGATCCGTCAACACACCGAGTATATTTTCTTTTAGAAAGATCATGATCAGATTGAAAATGGTGTTTGAATCTTCAAAAAAATCTAAAAAATGGAGTTGGAAGAGTTTTTTTGCCTTTTTTTGTGCATTTTCTCTCTCTAAAAAATCTTTTCACTCCTCAAAATGACCAACTCTGGCTCAAAATGACCCATTTGATATTTATGCATGACTATCGAGGCACAAAATGGCCATTTTGGGATGAAAATTTTCAGCTCAAAATGTTCATTTTTAGCTCAAAATAGTCATTTTTAGGAGCTAAATAACTGTTTTCATAAGAAAATGATTGTTTTGGCTATTTTAGGTCTAAACAGGCATTTGCGCATGGAAATGGCTGTCGTTTTCACTATTTTAGGCCTAGAACGAGTGTTCCATGCGTGGGAATGGTTCGTTTTGGGCCAAAACATCAAAACGACTATTTTGGCCCTTTTAGGTCAAAAACTAATGTTTTTTTTATTGGAAAATGGCTATTTTCAAATTTTTTTTAGAAAAGTTTTGAGATCTTCAATTCAGATGTAAAAAATCCATTTTTTTAGGATTTTTGTTCTCATTATGATCATTAGGCAAACCGAACCTAGGAGCCCTAGAGACCCAGTGTTTACAGTTGCCCCAACTTTGGGGAGGTGACTATAGAGTGTGTGAAGTGACCTAAAGTTCAAAAAAAATAGAAACACATACCTCAGGGGTGATCTTTCTATAGGAGTCATTGAGACAGGGGTTAATGAGCTTTGGGCAACGCTAGAGATGTTACACCCATGGTTGATTTGGTTTAGATAGTGTTGTGAGACATTGTACTTGAGCTCAGGTAGTGCTATAAGACATTGCACCCGATGATAAGTTAGTTCAGGCAGTGCTGTTAGACATTACACCTGAGCTCGGGTAGTGCTGTGAGATGTTGCACCTGAAGATGAGTTGGTTCAGGTAGTGTTGTGAGACATTGCACCTAAACTTGGGTAGTGCTATGAGATGTTGCACCCAAAGATGACTTGGTTCAGGTAGTGCTGTAAGACATTGCACCTCAATTTAGGCAGTGCTATGAGACATTTCACCTAAACTGGGGCAGTGCTGTGAGATGTTACACCCAAAAATAAGTTAGTTTCAGGCAGTGTTATGAGATATTGCACCTAAACTCGAGCAGTGCTTATGAAACATTGCACTTGAAGATGAGTTAGTTCAAGTAGTGCTATGAGGCATTACACTAGAAATTTTCTTGAAAGTACACATTTGTAAGGTTGCCTAGAAAATTTAGGTTACCCCTTGTGTAGAAAAGATGAGTAAAACACATTAGTTCATTAGTGGTCAATTACAACATGGATGCATGCTGTGTGTGAGTGCATTTTTTTAACTCATGTTATGATTTTGAAAATTATGATTTTATATCTTTTCCTTGTTGCTCTTTTATCTTTCTCTTTTCATTATTTTATATGTTTGCTTATTTTATCTATCTCCTTATTTTGTTTTGTGTGTGTTTTTTTTATCATTCATTCATTATCATTATTTATCAAGTATTTTATTGTTTTATTTGTTCTGTCTATGTCTTGCCAAAAAGAAAAAAATTTAATGAGCAAAATATGTCAATTTTATAAATGAACACTTTTGAGTTCAAACTTTTGTCCTAAATTATTATGTATAAACAAATAAAAGAAAATAAAGAAAAAATAAGATAAAGGCTAAGGAGTTAGCAACTGCCTCTAATCTCTCAGCATCCGAAGCTCTACCTTTATCACCTCTAGTCTCTATGCAGTCCACCACATAGACTACTCGATCCTCATGCTTAGGCTGATGTGATTGTATTGGAACTACTTCACCATCGAAGTCTGCAAGCCCTAAAAAAGAGACTCAAGCAATGGCTGAAGTGGTGCTGAAGAAGATGGACCTACCTCGTCAGTTGGCTACCTCTAAATTGGCCTCTCAGAGGTTAAGTCGGTCCCTAAGAGCTCCTCGAGATCTAATGCAAACTGGTCATTTTTGCTCGGCTGATCCCCCACCTATGGATCCAATTCAACCTTTGTCAATAGTCTGTAGCTAACTAGTGCTTAGGGATCGATCTTCATGATCCCAATGGAGATGCAGTTGTCTCGATCGACCCATAATTGTTGTCGAAGAGACTCACCCATATGCTACTTCGGGATGCCTAGCCTAAGTAATAGGGTGGTGATAACTCCTTCAATGATGATCCCTTTGCCTAGGGATTAACTGGCATAGTGTAGGTGCTCCAGGTCAGGTTGAATCGGACATCGTGCTTTATAGCCTAAAGACTATATAACTCAGTCTAGTTCAGCTAAATAAAATTGCCAATGCACCCAAGGTAGTTGAGAGATGACACTCAATATAAGCATCAATGAACTGGATCTCGTATGGTAGATGCCTTAGTCTGGCTGGCATTGTAGACAGTGCTAAGCTAACTAATAGACCCCTAATGCTCATCTAAGCTCTTAGAGACTTCTGTGTCCCTATCTGTGGGCAGTCGTAGTAGCTCCATGTATCACAGAAAGGATACGTTGAACCTCTTCCCTAGCACTGTGAAGTGAATAAAGGAGGCATCATCTAATCAGGCCCATCAAAATCAAAAGGTGCTAAGGAACTCTAGAGTGACAGCTGGGTAGGTGGTGCACTGTAATAAGTAGAACTCTCGCCACCCCACCTAGGCAAGCAGCTAATCCACTCAGTCTAAGATGCCCAATTTCTCAATGTCTGGATGCATATGTATCGGCTCCCAATTTGAGTGATAATGGCCGATTGCATGTACCACTCTATTTCCTTATCGATAAGCCAACTCGGTATAGCCATATGTTCTGGCATTGGTTAGCTGCATGGACGGCTTTATTGGCATGGTGGCATGGTTACACGTGCATGTTTATATGGCGCTAAGGTGAAAAAAATTATCAAAAGGTATAGAAATGATAAAAAAATGTAGCTTTTATAGTGTCTGGAAAATAGGTGTTTTTGGCTTACTAAAATGGGCATTTTGGGCCATGAAAATGGCCGTTTTGGGCGAAGAAAATGGCCGTTTTGAGGCTTGAAAATGACCGTTTTGGGCCTAACCCAAAACACCCATTTTCTAGCTTAAAATGGCTATTTTCAACTAGAAAATGCCTATTTTCTGGCTAGAAACGCCTATTTTTGCCTATAGTGCTCCTTTTTCACCTCTAAAAGCTATAAATACCCTAATGTATGCATAAATCCTCATGCCACTTGAGTTTTTTCTTCATTTTTGCAATAATGAGTGATGAATTCCTTAAAAAGCTTTATAAAATTCTTGATCTCCCTTCTACATGGGTAGCCCCCACCTTGGCTCCCTTTAGTGGGCTAAAATTTCTTCGAAAAGTGCATCTTGATCAGACTTTTCTTAAAGCGGCAACTCGATTTTGGGACCTATAATTTCATGTCTTCTAGTTTTCTCATTAAGAGCTATTCCCCCTATTAGAGGAATTTGCTATAATTTTGGGCATGTTTTATTCTTCTAACACACTACCTTGCTGTCCGACCTATGTTCTTTGCTACCCCTATGAGGCTATCAATGTATTGGGCATATTACCATCATTGGCTACTAGATAGGTCCCATGGAGAGGGCCAATCTCTTTGAATGCATTGCTAGACTATGCTGAGAGTTATATAGACATTCCATCACTCCGAGTAGGCGCATATTTATTCATATTTTTCTTTAAATATCTAATAGTTTTAGCTGAAGACCACTGTAAAGACTATCAGTTATTCAGCGTGATCAATGACTAAAAGAAAAGGCTTAATCTTTTTCCTCTAATCTTAGCTAAAACAATTCTTGGTTTGGATGCTATGCAATCTAGAGAAGTTGAATTCTTTCATGGGAGCCCGCTTCTGCTTCAGTTTTTTTTAGATTAGACCACCCCAGAAAAGGGTTTTTGCCTATTCTTTAGTCTACCTTTTGCCTAGAAAGCCCTTGTAGGTTTTCATTCCTGCTAGACAATTTAAGTATAAACTGCCCTTGTGGGTTTTCACCCTACCCTTTGCTTAACTTTTGCTTAAGACACCTTTGCAGGTTTTCATTCATAACAACATTTTTTTTAGGTATAGCTATAAGAGAAGCTTTGCCTATTGGATGATCCTCCACCAACTATCTTTGTATCTTATAGCTTGAAGCATTTTCTACCTCAAGCCATTATATGACATTTCTTAGATGCTAAGCAATGGGTTTCATGGCTAAGTGCTCTTATAGATGATGATATAAGTTTTAAAAACCCTTGGATCTACTTACTGTACGTGTGACATAGCAATCCATCAGGCTGTGTTCCTCTAGCTAGCCTTTACAAGGTTACCTTTTGCATCCCTAAATGTTGTGTGAGGTAGTTTGGTGAGACCTAGAGGATTGTAACCTCTCTGTTATCTTTCAGAAGAAGAGGTATATCTATGACCTTCACTTCTAGTTATCATAAGCTATGGAGGCGATTAGCCCTAAAGACAAACTTCGTACTCAGGGCTGTTTGCAACTTTTAGACTTTAAATGTATATATAGAATGGGTAACCGCCCCTTCTAAAGACAACTAGGCTCACTGGCAATAGTTGTAGCCTATCTTCGGAGCTATAGCATTTATTGTAAAAACATTAGCAGCACCTATGCTATAGATGATACTTGTCTTGCCACTCTAACTGAAATAGATACAACTCAATCTAATTCTTGTCCTAAAGACATGAAAGCTTGACTCTCAACTTTCTTGTATCGATGCACTGCTTTATCACTCATCTTATTTGTACGTAAGGAAAACAATCCGTAGGCCTCAATATCATGAATTTTATGATGTATAAATTAACCACTAGTGATCATATATCACCTAAAAACACCTAAACTAGAGCTCTAATACCATTAAATGTCACACCTTATACCTGATCTAGCTGCCAAATTCGACTAAGGAGTGTGCACATAACATGTTATCTAATCTTGATGCACACAATATTATTTAAAACATATTATCATTCATGATTAAAACATCAAAATGTGAATTTTCAAAAAAAAACTTTTCAAAAATTGACTTATATATTCAAATTTGAGAATCCTCGCACCAAAATTTTGGCAACATAATGGTTGTACTCAGCACTATCCCAAAATTTGAATAGTAACCTATAATTAAGAAAAACACATCTAAAAACATTTCTTAATAATTCCCAACTTTGTGATCCTTCTGATGACTCTAATATCGCAAACATCACAAACACATTATCTCAACCTTAGAAAGAGACATCATACAACAATTTAAACCTATACAAACTTTAAAATTGTTACACAAATTAGAAATAAAAAATTTATACAGTTTTGGCCCATCGTAACCAAAATACATTATATGAGCACTTCTTATTTTATACAACATAAAGTTTATAATTACAGTTACAAAATATATGAAAAGAATATTCCTATCTTGATAACTTGACAATTCGAAGCTTACTTTCAAATTGGCACCTTACCAGTGCATTGCAAAATAAATGATGCATTAAGTAATAACTTAGTGGTGTAATAAAAATAACTTAAGTAAATATGCCAAAAATGCTTCATACATTAATATGTAAATAATGAATATGATTTACATCACAAATCATACAACAATCTGTATAATATGACATAAAGTTGAGCATTTAACATAATAATAATAGTAATAATAATAATAATAATAATAATAATAATAATAATAATAATAATAATAATAATAATAATAATAATGTCTCTATAAACATATCACAAACTCTACAAATTGATTTATTATTTAATTTGTTCGGTTATTAAGCCCATACTCAAGAACCATGACACTATAGATAACGGAGTATCAATAGACCACTTAGGCCCTTGAAACCATGTAAGCCCTGTACGCATTAGACCTAAAGGTCAAAAAAATCATGGACTCGTAGGTCAGGACATGGAATAAAATCATAGATATGCTTTAGACCTAGAGGTCAAAAATAAGATCCAAAGTTCAACACATTAGACCCATAGGTCAAAAAAATAAAATCAACCCAAAGGTTCATATATTGCAACTTAAAGGCTATAGAGGCATAAAAGTATCCTAGTAGTTGTTATGACTCCTAATTGACTGGTCAACTTATCTAACTAGGCTGTTACTAGTTCCACTTCATTATTATCAATTAATATTGCTTTTTAATTACTTTAGCTTAGCCAATAAATGACTAAACTAGGAAAGCATTAATTATATGCTTAATACGTCTTTATGCAATGCAACAACTAATCATATTACCAATTGCATAGTCATTACATGCCTATGTTCATACACATTTTATATCATGATTTTTATATATTAAATTCATTACGTAGTAATATTACTTCATAATCATCAAGGTGAGTACATGGCTTATAAGCTCATGCATTAACACCCTAATATCTATAGATACACTGTTTACATGATTTAAAATTATTATCTCATTATATGCATGTCTTATATAGCATAACCATGCTATTAAGTTATTGTTACCAAATTCTTGTCATTTATGCCATAAACATGATATAAGCACATTAGGAGAGTAATAAAGCACATAAAACTCATTTTATGTCATAATTACATTTTCATGTGCATATTAAAGATTAAAGAATGCATTGTCACTCATTTCATATTTTTCATATTATGTTATACACTTAATGTATCATAAAGGTACCTTCACATACCATTAGCTATTTAGCCTTACTCATATCACAAACTCACTCTTACATATCCTTTTTACTATTCACAACATCTCATTCAAATTTCATACCTTAAGTCCATATTGTCCATTACTCATTATGATATATTTTCGTGCACATTTTTACATGTAAAAATGCATACCTTCATATACATACATACATGAGCCAACATTCACTCACACACTCACATGACCATTTCGGCCATAAGGTCTTTCAATTTCTTTAGCACATAGACACATATAAATAACCTTTAAAATGCATCTACATAACAATTTAACATCATATGTATGCACAATTCACATTTATCATGCCATTTACATTTGTACATACAAATAAACATATACTCATAATTCAACTTTCATCATTCCTATCATTATAACCTCATCATCATTAATTACATATATACATTCACTTTATCAATATTATTAAAAGCTTATCAATTGTATTCATTAGGCATTTATTAAACATTAATTGCATTTATTTCATTTAGGGCATAATATGAAAATTTCAAGTCATAAATAAAATCACGCAAATTAGTTAGATTACACATACCAAGAAATTTGAAATGCACTCCTAAGGTTAGCTCACACCTTGTTCTTGCCCTTATTTTGGGTTTTGTCCACTTTCTCAATTGCCCATTACAGATTCATTTCATAAAAATTAGAAATAAATCACACGTGTATCAAAAATTAAAAATGACCACATATATCAACTCTTGGGCACCCGGGGATTATGGGAAAAATATTGGGTTTCAAAAATTCTTACCAAAACTTAAAAAGGTTGCTATTAATCATGACTTAAAATCAAGTAATTCTCTCAAATTTCTTTAGTTTCTCGCACCTAATGTGATTTAGAGACCATGGGAGGTACTCAAAAACACTTTAAACAAACTAATTTGTTCTTAAAAGGAAGGATGGAGAATCAAAAATTGGGGAGAAGGGACCTTGAAGTTGTCAGATTTAAGGAAGAGGGAGAAGGGGAGGAAAAAAAACTATTGACCAAAATTTAAGTTTGACCCCTTTATCTTATTTTGAAAATTAATTATTTTTTTCATTTTCTCCTCATTTTCTTCCCTTTTTCCTTCTCTTTTAAGCTTAATTAAATTTCAATTAAACATTCAAAAATTCATCTAATTTAGGCCCTATGACCTTGTAAAAATTGAAGCTCGAAAAATGAGAAAAACTAATTTAAATCACCACTTTTATGTTACCCGATTTTTAATAAAAATACTTTTTAAGCTCCAAAAATTCTGATTCTAGTGTCAATGTTTTAATTAGAATTTTTGAGTATCAAGTTGTATAAATTGTAGAATTTTTTGTGCAACTTTTAAAATATTTTATAGTTCAGCTTTGCCTCAGTCACAAGGCACTAAGGTTCTAAGTGTGCCGACTCCTAAGCTACAATGAGGGCATAACTTCTTTCCTCTTCCACTCTAATAAGGTATCTCTGTTTGCTCATCTTTAATATGTATAGAAATTACATTCATAAGCCTTAAGTAGTGTAGACACAAATAATACGCAACTTTAATTCATAAGGCACTCATGTATAACTCATACTCCAAAAATTGCTTAAACCCACTCTAATACCACTAAACGTGACACCCTTTACATAGTCTGGTTACTAAACCTAACTAAGAGATGGCACATAACCTGGCTTCCTTATTTTAAACTTATTTCCATGTTTTATGCTACTAAGTTTATGAGTGGAGTATATTTATCATGTATTTTGATGAAAATCAAATAGCATAATGGCTAACTTAGAACCTAATCCAATAATTCCTAACAGAATTTACACTTCTAAATCATCATAAAATTAATCCTCATTAGTTGATCCATCTTATCCCTATAATTATCTCTATGATTTAACATATATGCCATCATGCATCCGTTATTAACATTAGAGAGACTATTTTCTTACCTATATTACACATAGAGTTTACATGATGTATACACACCATTACAATGCTAGTTTTAGAATACACACAAACTATTTCACAAGGCTAAGGCCCACTCACTTACTTATACATATATGAGTTCCATTTATACCTTTAATACAACAACTATAATAAAATACAAACTACAGCACAATACTAGAAATGTGTTGCCTTGATCAGCAATCCTTGGTTTGCATTGCTCTAGTTGAGGCTGTCACCTATATTAGTTATCTACTAGTAAGCTCAAAGCTTAGTGGTTTATTCAATGAATCATACACATGCATGTGTTTTCTTCTAATTATGATCACACATCACATGATAATGATGTAAGCACACATTAATATTGTTGATTTACAATCAGTATAAATATATACATATATATATATATATATATATATATATATAAACATATATATATATATATATATATACATATATATATATATATTATTTGAAATAATTATTTA
>CANXYI011444500.1:0-13664 GCA_948208565.1 Hura crepitans | reverse complement strand
AAGCAATAAGTAAAAAGAAGCACAAATGCGAGATGCACAACTGGTGCAGAGGGTATGTAAAGTTAAAGAGGGGAAGACCACTGACTTTAAGCTAAAGGAAGATGATTGTCTTTAATACCATAACAGATTACGTCTACCTAGAGTGGGTGAACTGAGGATATAGATATTAAGAGATACACATAAAAGTATTGTATTCCATGCAC
This sequence comes from Hura crepitans, assembly GCA_948208565.1. Classification (NCBI taxonomy): domain Eukaryota; kingdom Viridiplantae; phylum Streptophyta; class Magnoliopsida; order Malpighiales; family Euphorbiaceae; genus Hura; species Hura crepitans. Next base: position 13,461 of record CANXYI011444500.1, on the reverse strand, counting down.
CTAGAAAGTACAAAGATGTACCTGAATTTAAAGCTTCATTATTAGTGGCCAGGGATGAAATGAGATGTGGCAGAATATGTATCTTAATGTCTAACATGTCATTAAGTGAAAGTTGAGCATCAGGTTCCCACTAGATTGTTACATCCTATAGAAATCTCAAAGCAAAAATAGGAGAAAGTTACTATAAACTTTGTCATGTGTTTGCCAATGACAAGGAATAAGTGTGATGTAGTTTGGGAGATTATGGATAGAATGACAAGAAAACCCACTTCATACTAGTCAAAATAGACTACACCCTAGATAAGCTGGCACAATTGTATATTGATAAGATTATAAGACTACATAGAACGCTAGTAGTTATAATTTCTGATCGAGACCCATATTTTACTTCTAAATTTTGGAACAAGTTATAAGAAGCTTTAGGTACTCATCTGAATTTTAGCACTAGTTTCCATCAACAAACAAATGGTCAATTAGAATGTGTGATACATGTATTTGAAGATATGCTTTATAGTTATGCCATTGAATTCAAGGGAAGTTGGGATCAGTGTTTGTCCTTAGCTAAATTTGCTTATAATAACACTCACTCAGCTAGTTTAGGTACGACAACTTATGAAGCATTTTATGGTAGAAGATGCAAGACTCCACTGTGTTAGAGTGAAGTAGGTGAGAGTAGATTGATGGGAACTGATTTGATCATAGATGCTAAAGAAAAGGTTAGAACCATAAGGGATTGATTAAAGGTAGCCATAGATTGCTAGAAGTTATATGATGACTTGAAACGGAGAGACATTACATATGAAGTTGGTGAGAAAGTATTCTTAAAAGTGTCGCCATGGAAAAAAAATACTCGAGTTTGGTAAGAAAGGAAAACTAAGCCCCAGATTCATTGGTCCATACAAGGTTGTAGAATGTGTGGGACCAGTGGCATATCAATTAGCCTTACCATCTAAGTTACAATAGATTCATGACGTATTCCATGTCTTGATGCTAAAATGATATCAATCGGATCTTTCACATGTCATAGCTACAGAGGAAATTCAGGTGCAGCGAGATTTGGCTTATGAATTAGAATCGGTATAGATCTTAGCTAAAGAGATCAAATAGCTAAGAAATAAAGCCATATTATTGGTAAAGGTGTTGTAAAAGCATCACTAAATAGAGAAAGCTACTTGGGAGAGCAAGGAGCAAATGAAGGCTTAATATTCATAGTTATTCTCATAAGTTAATTTCAAGGATGAAATTCCTTCAGAGGGGAAGGATTGTAATGCCTGTAATTCTTAGTTTCATGAATAGTGGTAATTGAGGAGCCGGGGCCCACTATGATAGTTGAAAAAGAGAGTATTGGTCATAAAACTTTGATAGGGCAAAAATTATGAAAATGGATTAATTAAACTTTTAGTGAAACCAATAAATCATTTTGGACTAAGAACTAGTGAGTAGTGACCTTAAATGTGTTTGTGCAGGGACAACTCTGGAATGTGCCTATATGGACCAAAAAATACCATACCCTGAAGCTCAAAAATTCTAAAAAGTCTATTGGTGAAGGAATTTTAATATTTCGAGGTCATTTGATATTTATTTGGAATTTTTATATTACACAGGTGAATAGTAACCCTAGTTGCTATTAGAGTTTTGACTTGAAATTTTATAGGGCACTTAATGGGCATTATCAAGGTTTTATGGCATAGAAATTAGGATTTTTAGAGATCTAGAAAAATTATTTTAAATTTTTTAAAGTTTAAAAGAATATCAAATTAAAGTGGGCTGTCAGATCAACATTTGGTGTGGTCCATCCACCCTCTTAATATAAAAGGGTTAGCATATGTGGGAGTGCCACAAGTGCCAAACACCTTTCCTCCTCCTTCCTTTACCCCAAAGCCGATGCCACCTTTTATAACCTCTTTACACCATTTTTCTTCCCTTTCTCTCTCCTCACACAGCCAAATCTATCAAAATTTACGTGGTTTTTAACCTCCTAAAACCTTTCCAAGTGATAGAATTGAGAAAGAGAGGCTAGAAAGTGAGATATTGAAAAGGGGTAAATAGTGCCAATTTGTTGTGTAAGTGTTTTTATCTCATGTTTTATTTTTGTTTTACATAGCACTAAGTGTTTTAAGAATAACCATATTGATAGATTTTGATTTGAAGTAGTGTAGAATTTTTAGGAATTTTTCTAAGCTTTATGTGTGTATGTTTTAGGTTATAGAAAGGAATTTGTGAGATAAGGCCACTCAAGGGAATAAAGTGGTGAATAAGGATGTTTATACACCCTAGGTATATGAATTTAATGTCATTAATGTGTGTGCATGTATATGTACATGTGAGTGTGTATAGAAGTGTTAGATTTTGTGTACGTGTTCATGTGTGATGTAAATTAGTTATGTGACTATGTTAGCACAATAAAGTAAAGCCTATGAGTATGATGTGTAGAGAAGAAATGCATGTGCATGTGTGTGTGTGTTCTTAAAGAGGCTGAATGGTTTATATGGTGGCCATGTAATGTGCATGTGTGTATGGCGTGTATGGAAGGTGCAATTAAGCTAAAAATTTGCATAGGAAATGCTTATGATGAGAAATTGATGAGAGGAAGTAATGCATCATAAAAATGTGTCATAAAGACTAAAATGGGATAATGTATACTAAGTAGATAAAGTATGTGAAAGTGACTATTGATAGCATATGAGTATGGCATTGAATGCATGAGCAAACATGAATGTGTAGGTGGAAAAATATAGTTAAGAATGATAAGGGACAATGACATTGATAATGATGTTAATGTATGGAAATTTGGATGACATGGATGAGTAATGTTGTGGAAAGTGGAATGAGTAGTTAGTACTAATGACTTGAGAATAGAAGCATGAAAAAGACAAAATGAATAGTGCCTTATTCATAAAATAACTCGTAATTAGGGGAAAAGTGTGTAAGTGCAAGTGTGCACATTAATTTGGAAATCATAGTGACAATGTGATTGTGAATGAATAACATATAACTACGTAAGGAAAATTTGTAAGTTAGAATTGGCCTATATCAGTTAGACACCCACTTAATAGGTTGATCAATCAACTAGGGAGTTAATAATTGCTAAGGCTTTTGGTCCTTTTTGACTATTGCTTGTATGATTGAGATAGTAGGTGTAATTGCCGAGGTTTTATAATGAACCCCACACTCCCGGGTATTAAGAAGTCTACATAGGCTGATCCCTACTACCTACTTTACTTATAGATATTGAGAGGTCCTAGGGGGCTGATCCCAACTATCCACCTAAGATGAGATAATAATTGGGATATTGGGAGGTCCCATTGGGCTAATCCCTACTATCCCTATAGATGTAAGAAGGTCCCTTCGGACTAATCCCTGCCATCTACCACTCTGATATTGGGAGGTCCCATAGGGTAAGTCCCTATTATCTGATGGATATGGGTAGGTACAACTATTGAGGTCTAAAATATAGGCCACTACATAGTTTGGATCCCATTATCCAGTGTCTTTAAGTGTAGTCTATCTAGTATAGGCCTTATTTAAATAAATGGAATATAACTGTGGTAATAATGATTGAAATGAATTGGTGACATATCTTACTTGATTGCATGTGCTAAATGTAACTTGGCAAATTGAATTAACATATGAAAGACATAGATTTTAAAGTAATAAGATAGACTAAAATATAATAGGGTTGCATTTAATTAGGTTTATTACATATATGACCAGCTTGATGCATGATTATTGTATGGTTATGTGTGTGACATACTTTTATTACATTAAATTCACCATTGATTTCATACTCAGTGTATCGATGTTTCAATGTGCAAGTTTTATATAGTAGGTATTCAACCTTAATGTGCACCTCATAGTAGACTAGTCATCTTATGGTATATTTTTATTTACTTGTATATGTCTAAAACTAGGGCACCCATGTATTGAGGGGGGCCCAAGATAGTGAGATGTTTAGACATACTCTTAAGATATAACAATTTGTAAAATATAAAAATGTGATCTACTAAGTGACTATCTATATAAATTCATGTCTATATGGTTACTGTTAATTGGTATGGGTCTAAGACGTTGTGTTGTGTTGCTATGATTGTAATGCTAACTGAATTATTAGAGGACCAGATGGGTCTAGGAGTTATGGAAATTGAGTATAATGATTATATAACCATCTTTTCGTAGGTTTAAAATTTCCATTTTTCACCCAGGTAGCTGTTATGCTACCTAAATATCTATAAAATGCTTTTATATCTAATTAAATGGTTTTAGCAATCATTTATAGGCAGTATAAGGGTAGCAAAATATCAAAATGTAGTAATAAGGATAAAGAACCCTCAGGTTAGAAAAGACCATAAATGTTAAATGAATGGCACCTAGGGTAGAAACAACATGGGTGACCTTCGGGATGTAGCCTATACAATCAGGTTCCTTTAGGTATCAAGCAGGCGATGTTACACAATGCCTTATATTCCTCTCTTTTATGCAAGAGGGTATTTAAAAATTTTATGTTCTGTGTAACCATAGCACTCTAGCTCACATGAATGGTGTTTTAAGTCTTCCAAGCAAAAATATCTACAAATAGACCTCTAACCATGCATTAAGTAATTCAAACCCTTGTAGTTTCTACTATCAAAAAATATAGGTTACCACATGTCCCTCTTGCATCAACACACCCTCAAGTCCAGGATTAGATGTATCACTATGCACAGCAAAAATGGATTCCCCATCTCAAGCTAAGTTAGGATTCTAAACTTTCTTAACCCTTGATGTTTAACACCAATCTTACTTTCTTTCATAATAACCAAATCATTAGGATGGTAGTTATAGAATATCTCCTAGCAAACCTCCTATGGTGATCTACCAAACCAAAGAAATTTTAAACCTCTATTACACTATTGGGGATCTCCATTCTTACATAGCTTAATCCCTTTGAATGGTCTTATAATAGCTTTCCATTACTATCTCTAGCATAAAACCAGTTCCTTCAGTATTAGTAGATATAATTTTTCCTTCATAACTCATCTTACCTTAATTCACAATGTCCTCTATCATATCTCATCAACTTCTAGCTTATTGCCAACCATTATTGATGTATTTTATCAATTTCCTTTGCATTAGGGCTACATGTATACATATGCTTAAGCTATGGTTACGCCTGTGCAATAGTGAATGCGATATGAATGAAGCAATGCAAATATACATAATGCCAAAGTGAAAATCATGACAAGTAATGCATAACCCAGCTCTAATGTCTAATGCATCAACAAGGAAGGAAAACAACCCTAACCCTTAGGGACATTGACAAATACCTTAGGGCATTAACTCCCTTTACACCCTACAACTTCTTATTTAAACTCACTCTATCCTTGTTCTTCCTTCTATTTCACTCAAACACCATATACATATCCCTTTGTTGGTTTACTCCCTTAAGACATAGTACTCCTAACCATACTTTTGTGTTGTCCTATACTCTATATAGCGTAAATCTATAGTGCCTTATAGTTGTTACCTACACACTTTAAAACCCCTTATTCCCTATCTCTCAAGACATCTTGACTACCTTTAAACTTGCTTTCTCCACAACAATGTAATTCCTTTTACTCATATTCTATCCTTCCAAACATATACTTCAATTGATATAAAACTCCCACTATCCCTCTAAGTCCATATTCAAATACTTCTAAGTCCTTAGGCCTGATACTAATGAACTTCTTATTCTCCCATTCTAATCCCTCTTACCATTATTCATCTAGCATAGCTTAAAGCTAAAGAAATAGCTCTCTTTTCCCTCAAATAATCTTATTAGTTCACAAGATGTCCCTCAACAATTTAGTCACTTGTGAAGAAAGAATGAGATGTGGTGGTTATATGGATGCTCCTCCCTATTTCCATTACTAAGGGTTCCATTCTATTCATCTTAATATCCTAAAAAGCTTTAACCTATCAACCTCTAGTAGTGTAGCTTATGTTAGGGTATCTCCCTAGTCCTATGGCACTCATGTATTCCTATACCTAGGAACACCTAAACCTGCTTTGATACCACTAAATGGGATACCCCTTATCCGACCCCATATTAGACCCGAATAAGAGACATTATGTCACTATCACATTTTCTAACTTACTGTTATTAACTTTTATTACCATGTATTCAAGTTTAATTTAATTAGTTAGTTATGGGTTGCTTTACAAAAATTTTGGTAGCATAATAACTCTTTAAGTGAGAAACCAAAATTTTAAACCTATAAAAGAACACTTTTATAATTACCTCCAGTCACCCAGCATCACAATGGACCCTCCTGCTCTAGCAGTACACTTATATCATCGCTATAATATAATCATCACATACTCAATTTCAATCATGCAATATATAAATCATACATTCTAGTTATGTCCACACTATCCTCAATTTTCATATTTACAAGCCACTATATAATAAGCTTATAAGACTGGTCAAAGACTCTCAATACATAGGTGCTAATAGCCAATATTCACTACAAAGGAAGCAAAAACTATACGTAGAGAAAGGATCAGCTATTACACTGCTTGCTGAGGCTAGTCTACCAGTCTACTATATTTTACTTGCACTTTAAAAATTGACATGTTGAGCTTGTGCTCAATGGAGAATTCAATAAAACATGTATTTTATATATACACAAGCTAGTATAATATCTTAACGATACAATAATGTCATTTTAACTATTATAAGATATTATGCATTAAATTATTTAGTGAACACACCATTCTATAGTTGTATTATTCAATAAAGTTGATAAAATGGTAATAGGTTTGTTGTAACATTAACCTACCTAACACACGCCACCTAATAATCCCATTATTTAAAAATAATTGTAATATTACCATAGGTTTGACTTAACCTACCTTTTACCAATTAAATTTCTATTAACATTGCTTATTTACCTTATAGGCCCAACAATATATCCAAGACATTATATGGTAAGTTATAATAATTTTGTACCAAACTATTTCCAATCACATTATAGTTCACTTTCATAGTATTATTTCTATATACCACTAGTTAAAACTTACACCTATACTGAGAAGAAAACTCCTTAAACAATAGATAACATGATCCACAATTGTTCAGTGGCCCCTATTATAGACCTTGGTAGCTATACCTACCACAATCCACCTGATAGTAGGGATCAGTTCCCAAGGATCCCCCAATATTAGAATGGTAATGATCAGCCTTAACAAACCTCTAATAAATGGGAAAGCAGGGATCAGCCCTAATTGGCCTCCCAATATCCCTTCATAAGTGTATAGAAATGATTGACACTAGTGGACCTCCCAATATCCAAAGCAATGTGGTAACGAGGATCAGCCGGTGTGGACCTCTCGATACATAAAATTTTTCAGGGTTCACATCTAGAACCTCAGTGATTGCATCCACCATATAATACAATCAGGCAATAATCCAAATGAACTAAGGCCAATAGCAGTTGCTAACTCCTTAATCAATTGGTCAACCTATCAAATAGGTAGTTTAGCTAATATAGGGCAATTCCATTCAGTAGTTAAGGTTTATTTAACTCAGCCTTCTTTTTGCTTTCATTCTAGATTTCATAATTGATATCCTACCAAGTAAATTACATCCATGCAAGTTGATTTAACCATTACCCATAACATTGTAAATTATATTTCTTTAATGTTTCATCATTCTATTTCTAGTTCTTTCTTTGATATTACATTAATTCTACTAGAGTTTTATCTAAGACATATTATCATGTTCTCACATTCTCAATTTCCCATTTCAATACCATTTATCATAACATACGTTACAACCTATTCCTTATCCAGTCCTTTTAATTCACACTCATTTTTCATTAAATTACCTTACTTTAGGAATTTATCAGTTTACCATGCTTTCATGCCTCTTCGTACCTTGCCAATCATTAAACACATAATGCTATTTTTATACCCCTTGCTATTCAGTAGATTGTCTTTTTTCCATGTGAACATTATTTTATTTAGATTTTCCAAGCACATCAGACTCACCACAATCATATAAGATTAATGGTATTCAATTCATAGTCCTACACATATGCATTCATTTACATTAGTAGAGTATGTTACTCAGCCAATCACGACTACATAGAGGGGTTCATTTTCTTCCCAATTCCTTAACTCAATTTCATAAGTTACATGTACTTAACTTATTTTTACATTAGCTTTCCTTCAACTCAATCACTCACACATATAATCCAGTTAGGTCTCATTTAGCCATTACATTAATAAGCCCATAGACTCTAAGTGTCATTAATTCCTTCACCCAAGCATGCTTAGAACATGGAAATAAATTCATTCACACATTAATCACCATAAATCCAATATATATACATGCATTCCACTTAGTTTTACCATTCGACTATTAACCTAAACCTTTTATACACTTTAATTCCCATCATTTTCTTAACTCAATCATGCACTTAATAGATAAATAAGTATCTTTACACATCCAATACTTTTAATCACGCAAGTAGACATGCACATACTATGGTTTCACCATTTGGCCATTTCACTCACACACTCTTACATAATGTTTTCCACTTTATTTAATTCATACTTGTTCATATTCATGTGATCAACTCATACACATAATTTCAATGCATAATAACATATATACATATACAACATACCATATTCATACACACATGCACACAAATTTGAATAGTATATACAACACATTTGTTATTAAATTAACTTACAATGGGTTCCAAAGCATAATAAATTCACCACACAAGCCTTGTCGCTCTCTCTTTTTTTAACAATTCTCTTCTTTTTCCTACAAACATAATGGATTTTTGCCATAGAAAAATCATAATAAATTCTACACATTTCCAATCTAAAATATAATCACATATCTATCATCTATACCTCAAATACCACCTTAAAAAATTATGAAAGCTTAAGAAACACCACTTACCCAAAATATGGTCACTATTCAATGAGTGTTGAGTTCTCTCAAATTAGGGATCCTCTTGAATATCTCTTAGTAGAATCATGATCTAATGGTTATGGAGGCATGATTTGGTGGTTCAATTATGAAAGAATGGTATGTTTTAGGGTTTAATGGAAGAAATAAAAAGAAAAGGAAACCATAAAGGATGGCATTGGCTTCTAAGGGAATTAGGGGAGAAGAAGACTTATTTTGCTACCATACACATGCATCCAATAAAACCCATTTATATTATGATGATTACTAGCCATGATAATGTCACGTGGGGATTAAATAACCTAGATTAATTCTATTTATGTTATAATCTTAAAAAATGCAAATATAATATTCAAGCCTAATATAAATAATTCCTTTCAGTGCCAAAAATTCCAAAAATTCTCAATTAAGGGACCTCTAAAGTCTTAGGTGCAAAAGCCAAGGGAAACTCGACTAACTATCACTCACATATTTAAGAAAATCAAATAAAATATTTATCAACCTTAGAAAATTATGATTTTCACCACTATTAGACTCATTGGAATTTTTTACCTTTAGGTTAAGCTATTTTTAGGTCAGTCTAGGCAAATATTGTTCAGTTTTCCAACTCGATGCAAACTTAAGTTACTATTCACTAGTCTTCAACATAAAAAGTTTTATTAGTTCAGTGGCTAGTGTTAATTACTTCATTTTCATAATTAATTTGCCAATCTCATTTTTATGACTAGTATTTCCCCCTCGACCACCTCAGTGTGACTCGATTGCTCGAAAAACACTTCCTGGCTTGAGAAATACTATTCATGAAATTAAGGTTTTTGACGTTTACAATGATTTTATGTTTGGATTGAGAGATCAATGAATCCTCAATCATTTGTGTAGCTACTGCTTTAAGTGGGCACATATTGATTGATGACCCATCATCAACCATCACATGAGTTGTGTGCTTGCCATAAACTTTTGCTTTTATGTATAAAGGATAGTTGTATGACATTATTCTGGTAAACTAACCACTTTTTTTCTTCTCTCTTTACCATTACTACTAGTTTAATTAGCGATATGGTAGTTAAAACCGTTGTAGCACATAGGGCTACAAATACCTTTTCTCAATGTGAGAGGGATTACTATAGTAAATCCTAAATTGAAATATATATGGGAGTTTTTTTAGTTGCTTTATGATTGCATCTTCCTCTTTCTCTATTACTAGGGGAATTTGTTCTTCTTGTATCACTTTACTACTCTGAGTTACTGCCATATTCTTAGCTACATTAACTAGTTTCTCCTCATTATCATATGTCCTAAACCTTATCTTCTTACTCATTTTCACTATCAATTGCCCATATGTCTGTCACACATATTGACCCTTGCTTTATTTTTGTTCTCTTCTTCTTTATTGCTAAGTAGTCATTTCCATATAGATTCTGTAACACGTACCAATATGATAGTCTCAAATTGACCATGTTGATAGTTAAAGGGACATTAGAGTAGGCACCCTAAAACTTCTATCTCTTTTCTAAATCTAGGATTTGTCTTGACTTAATTAGATGTTGAATTTTAACTTTCAAAGTACAGCAGTTATCATTGTCATCGCTTATGTGTTAATGATAATGACTATATAAGTTTGGCATACAGTTGGCCTTTCCTTAATTTTTAGTAGTCCTAGGTGGAAGAGGTTAAAGCTTTCGCTTCTTCTAAAATAGTTTTAGGCACTAGGATAATAATTTGCCTAAATTAAAATAGTATTTTGAAGTGGTAGATGCTTTAGTAGCCTTATTGCCACCGCTATAGCTAGTTTTTCATGTACTTTTATTATTCAACCCTCTATGGTGACTGAATCCCCCTGAGTTATTCTTTTGTTTGGCATGCTCAATGAAAATATCCTTGAGTGATTCCTAATCCTTAAGCTCTTTAGGCTTCAAACTTTCCTTCAGATAAAGACTTACATTTCTAATGAACATACAAATTTGAAATGATGTTTTTGGCTTTCTTCTTATTTCTAGTACTCTAGACCACAATTTTATCGAATACTATAACACCCATAAGTTAAAGATCTATGAACAGCACTTTTGAGGCTCAAAAAGTGTGCCCAGAGCACTAGGTCACCTTTACAAGGCTCGAGGTGGGGCGTACTAGTTATGAAACTTTAAGGGGCTTGAAAATTATGAAAATGACATAATTTAATGATTTAGAAGAATCAATAAATTATTTTAGGTCAAAATCTAGTGGGTCGTAGGCTTAGATTGACTTGGGCTGGGAATGACCCGGGATATGCTCGGACAGACTAAAAATACCATACCCTAAAGGTATAAAATTCCCTTGAGACCAATGGTGAAGGAATTTTTAAATTCTAAGGTCATTTACTACTTTTCTTAAATTTAGAGATTTTCACATAAAGAATCTGGTTACCTATCCTGCAGAAGGATTTTTGACTCAAGATTTTGTGAGGCCTTACATAGGCCTAATCAAGGATTTTTATAGTAAATATGAAGATTTTTAGAGGTTCGAGTGAATGTTTAAAATTTTCTAAAGTTTCAATCGAAATCGAGCTTTTTAAGGAAACTTGGGTGACATGTGTCAACACTCAAGCTATCCATGCCCACTATAAATACCACTTCATACCACCTAAGCATCCATGTGGCAAAAACCACTCACCCATCTCACTGTCCTTCCCATTTTCCTTCTCCTCTACTCGATGCCTCTTTTTCTTTCTCTCCTCTATTTCTATGGCTTCTTAAGCTTAATTTAACCTTAAATTGTCATAAAAAATTCCAATAATAAGTTAAAAATTGATAATTAAAAGTTTGGGAGGCTATAAGAAAGCCTAGAGTTCAAGAAAATTTAAGGTATCTTAAGTGTACATCAAAAAGAGATTGAAAACCAACTTTATGTGTAAGTGTTCTTCACTTTTTATTTTATTTCCTAGAGGATTTCATCATTCTAAGGATGCTTATATTCTTAGATTCTCATTTGGTGGTCAAAGGAATTTTTTAGGAATTTTCTCAAGCATGTATGTGTGTATGTAGGCCAAAGTGGAATTGATGCTAAACAAGGGAATTAGGAGTGCTAAAGTGTAGGAAAGACTCTAACTCAAGTGTAGTTATGTGAATTTAATGCATTTGAAGCATGTCAAGGTTATTTCAAGTGTAATTTCTATGGAAATTATGCATGGAATTAGTTTTTATAGTGAGCAATGTATGTGTAATGGTGATTTAAGCTTATTTTGCTATTCTTTTAATATTAATTGAGTGATTTATGGGGTGATTTGGTGGAAGGAATGGTAGGAAGGATATGGCTTCACTTTGGCCGAGAGGGGGTGTATTTAGCATATAGACATAAGGTTCATGGTGAGCAATAGCATGTATGTTGTGGACTTTAATGGTTTATACACATATATAGTGAGAAAAGGCATGGTTATGGGTTATGCCATAAATGGTCGAGAGGTATGTTTAGGTACCTTGGATGGCAAGTTATATGGATGGCATCATGGTATGGTGTATGTGGTGGGAAAATGCATGTTTAGCATGGGATTAGATGTATATGTGGTGAATTTAATGAAAATATATATGTATGTGTGATGTCTTAGTATGGCCGAAGCATGTACGGTATAGGTTATGGCATGATGTGTATGGTATGTCATATGTATAAGCATGTATATGTTAGTACTTTGGTATATGGCATGTGTGTGTGTTGAATTATGGAAATGTGCATATGTGTGACCTTGATCTAGTGGTAGCCAAGAGGTATGTTATGGTAGGCTTGTATGTGTGCATGTGGGACATGGTGTATGACATGATGAACATGTTTTATACGACATTAAGATGGCATGAAATGGTTGTAAATAGGTGGTAAGTGTGGTAAGGTAATTGGCTAGTATAGGTAAAGAAATGGTTTGAAAATGGCTTAAAATAGTGAAGGTAAAAATGGCCTATAATTGAACTTGTAATGGTATAAAATTAGGCATGAAATTAGGACACTTTGTGTATATGGTTTTAAAAGGAATTTGATGTCACTTTTAAGGCCATTGAGATTGTATGAGATAACATGATTTTTGGGCCATAATGGCATGTTGTAATAGTTTTAAGTGGTATGGAAAAATGCCCAAAAAATGGTGACTATAGACCTATAACTATGTACGAAAAAAACTAAAAGTGACCTATAACTGTCTCGTAAAATTTATTAATTGGAATTTGACTAGAAATAGCCATAATCAAAATATATTTAGACATGAAATAATGGTATAAAATGGACTTAGATTAGACTTGGAACTGCCTAATAAATTAACTAAAAATTTGTTTAGAAAATAGACCTATAACTGTCTAGTAAGACCGAAATAGACCTGTAACTGTCTTGGTAAAAAATCAAGTGTTGAAATAAATTCATAACAATCTATTATTCTTTTCTAAATATTATAACATGATGATTAGTAAATAGATAGACATGAAATAACATAGATGACCTATTAGTTAGACACCCACTAGATGGGTTGACTAGTCAACTAGGGATTAGCAACTACTAGA
>CANXYI011444462.1:0-14818 GCA_948208565.1 Hura crepitans | reverse complement strand
TTAGGGGTCCTTTAATTGAGTAAATCATTAATTTTTGGCACTAAAAGCATGATTTTTGGAGACCTTTAAAATTTATTTTGCATTTTTGAAGTTTAAAATGTAAATAGAATTAATTAAGGCCGTCTGATTGCCACATGGCATGATCGAAGCCATCCATCATCTTAATAAATAAGTGTTTAAGTGTGTGCAAGTGTATGATACTAAGATAAGCCCATCTTCCACCCCTAAACCCCTATAAGCCAACACCAACCTCTCTCTCTCCTCCCTTTTTCTTCTATTTCTCACTTAATTTCGCTGGAAAACCTTTGGTACTTATATGGAAAATGATCCTCCTAATGCATAGAGCTTATTCTAGCATCAATTTTATGAAAAACGAAGGTTTCAAGGGAGAAACAAAGCTTTAATAGTTTAGGATTTTGAACCCCTAAACTAAACCGAAGCCCAATTTAAAAACCAAGTATTTTTTTAGGTAACTAGATGAGCTCTACATCATGGTTATGCTTTCGATTTTGAAATCGGATGTGTATATATTTTTCCATGAATTTTTCTAATTTTTGATATATTATAGAATTTAGAGAACAAGCAAAGACATGAGAATCAAGGTAAGAAAAGGCCGTAGAATTGATCCTAAGATGGTGTAGAGCATCTCTATAAGTGTATTCGATAAAACTTGCACCTTATTCCATGAATTATGTGATTTCCATAATGGTGCACTTTTAGGGTTTAGTCACATTTAGGGGTTAAGATTACCCTAATTTGATCTCTAGGTTATTTTAGGATTTAGAGAATAACAATGCACTTGACAGAATGAAGAACAGAGGAAAATGAACAAAATACAGAGAATTGAAACTGGTGAGCATAATATGGAATTCTAGGGACATAATGGGAATTTCTTAAATTGTTGTGTAACGGACATAAGTGGTAGTGTCATGATGTAGAATGATTAGTCATAGATTGTACCAAAAATGTGCATTAGTAATGGCATGAAATAATATATGTGTGACGTAAGGAACGCGTGTGTATGTGTAAACATGTATATGATGTGTGATATGTATGTATACGTGGGTATTGGTAATAGTGTTGGATGTTATAACTATGACCATAACTTGTGTGTAACTAATAAATAAACATGGTAATGTATGTAAGGAAAATAAGGAGAAGAGTATGTTATAGTGCAATATCAACTTGAGGTAACACTACATGTGATAAGACTCGTAATGTAAAGTATAAAGATAATGTTGATAAGGCATTATAAAGTAATCAAAATTTAACCGATGAATTAAGTGAATGATAAAAATCAAAGTGAGAGCCAAATAGCCCATATAGATAAGATAGTTCACTAGATAGGTTGGTCAATCAACTACGGGACAACTTACTTATTTCCCATTATAATGTTAAGACCTTTGTGGTCAGGAGGCCTTTATGGTCAGGACTTGAGACCTTCGCAGTCAGGAGACCTTTGTGGTCAGCATTAGGACCTTTAGGTTAGTACTCATTAATTATACTAGAGCTCTATATATTGATATTTGGTTACCTAATTAGTGCAGTAGTATGGAGGCCTAAAATGTGGGCCACTGCACAACTTGACCTCGATATCCAATAAATAAGAGGTGTGACTCCTAGATTTGGGTTGAAATGTAATGACATAAATGTACTACGAAACAAATAAAAGATAAATAACAGTTTTAGGTAATAATCAAATAAGTGGTATGAGATGTATTCTTAATATCATAAGTCATTCGAATTTGTGAACACATAAGAAAGGATTAAGACTGGCATAACCCTATTAATACATATAACTAACAATAAGGTAATGATTGGAATGGATTAACCGGTAATGACACAAGTAAGTAGTACACATGAGGAATAAATAATATAAATAAGAGTTTAAAATGCATGTACATCATTAATGTATGATTTAATATACGCATGCTTCATCAAATACCCCACTAAGCATATTGCTTAGCGCATCGTGTTTCCTTGATGCGTAAGTTATAGATAGATCCAGCATCAAACCTTAAGTGAATATAGTGTAGTTAAGGCAACCTTCCAATTGGTATATTTTTGGTACATCTTTTGTGTGATGTAAACATTGTAGTGGCACTCATATGTATATTTGTAGGGTACTAGTCCAGTATTGTGATATGTATACATATATATATTTATCTTGAATATGTAAACTATACAAACATATGTTTGTAACGTACAATTACCAGGTGATGTATGCTTGCTATAGTACGATGTTGAGATCATGATACATGTGTTGTGACTGATAATGATATGTGATAATGATGTGTGTTGATAGATGATGTTAGAGGGTTAAAAAGACCCAAGAGACTGAGATTGAGTTTGGAAACTTTATAGAAGTGTTATTTTCACAAGTTTATTTTGGGACACATCACTAGAAAGCTATTATGCTGTCAAAATTTCATCAAATAAAACAATAATAATATGATCATCTATATGCATGATATTAGTCTTAAAGCTACACATGGGCCCCTAAGGCTCATGGTGTAAGTATACAACAGGAGAATAGATAGATAAGGATAAAATAGGTTAACATGCCATCTCTTATTCAAGCTTGCAATAGTTTTGATAGGAGGTGTCATAATGTGCTATCTCTTCTTCGGATCCGACAACTGGGTCAAGTGAGAGGTCTCATATAAAGTGGTATTAGAGCCTAATTTAGGCATTCCAAGGTTACATATGAGTGCCATAAATGACGTATTAGAGTGATCGAAAGGATCACAGTGTTGAGATGAGATGTTTAGATGTTTTAAAAGTGTGTTTTACTGTAGGTTACTATTTGGGCTAGTGTCCCCAGACAGCAATTATGTTACTGAATTTTTGACATGATGATCCCTAATAGTACAAATGTAAGGAAGATTTTGTTAAGACTGACTTTTATATGTTGTATGTTAAGAAGATATGTATTAAGATAGAAGGATGAAATGAATTTTAAGTAAATCAGATAAGTAGTAAGATAGATAATGGTTGTGTGTCTTTCCTTATTCAGGTCTGATGATCGGACCGAGTAAAGGGTGTCACATGTGTTAGATTGGAAACCTCTAAAGAATGTGATAGAGATTAGAAGCTTCTTAGGATTGGTTGGATACTATAAATGATTTATCAAAGGGTTTTCTATGATTGTAGCTCCCATGACTCATCTATTAAGGAAAGATATGAAGTTTGTTTAGGATCAAAAATGCCAAAAGAGCTTTGATAGATTAAAGGCCACATTAACAAAGGCATTAACTCTTACATAGCCGAAACCTAGGAAGGAGTTTGTCATTTACAATGATGCTTCACATAATAGACTTGGGTGTGTATTGATGTAGGATGGGAAAGTAGTGGCTTATGCATCTAAATAGCTAAAACCTCATGAAAGGAACTATCCTACTCATGATTTGGAATCAGCAGCAATTATTTTTGTCTTAAAGATATAGAGGTATTATTTATATGGTGAAAGATGCTATGTCTACACAGAATATAAAAGCCTGAAATACTTGCCTACCTAGAAAGAACTGAACTTAAGGCAATAAAGATAGATGGAACTAATTAAGAATTATGACAACCTAATTGATTACCATCATGTTAAGGCAAATGTGGTAGCAGATGCATTAAGCTAAAAGCTTCTATTCAACCTAAAGGCAATGAATGCCCAGCTACAATATCGGGAAGATGGAGCCCCATTAGCTGAATTACAAGTGAAGCCTAACTTAATACAACAAGTGAAAGAAGCATAACAAAATGATAATCAGTTGTAGCATATAATAAGCTTAATCAAAGATAGGAAGCTAACTGAACATGAAATTAAAGTAGATGGATACCTATAATACCATGATAGACTATGTATGCCTAATATAAATGACATCAAGAGGTAGATATTACAGGAACCACATAGTGCTCCATATGCCATGCATCCAGGAAGCATAAAGATGTATCAAGACCTAAAGTTGTATTATTGGTGATTAAGAATGAAAAAGGATATAGCAGAGTACATGACTAGATGTCCCACCTACTAGCAATTGAAGCTGAACCCCAAGTTACTTCTAGATTGCTTTATCCCATAGTAATGCTAAAATGGAAATAGGAGCGAGTCACCATGGATTTCATCACAGGGCTACCCACGATAAGGAGTAAGTGTGATGCAGTATGAGTGATTATGGATAGGTTGACAAGGACATCACATTTCATTCTAGTAAAGATAGACTACTCCCTGGAGAAATTGGCACACATATATATTGATGACCCGAGATTTACATCTAGATTTTAGAAGAAGCTATATGATACCTTGGGTAATTGACTTACTTTTAGTATGGCATTCCACCTGAAAATAGATAGCCAATCAGAATAGGTGATCCAAGTATTAAAGGACACGTTGAGAAGATGTGCAATTGAGTTCAAAGATAATTAGGATAGGTACTTGTCACTGGTGGAGTTTGCATACAATAATAGCCACCAGACAAGCTTAGAAATGGCACTTTATGAAGCACTATATGGAAGAAAATGCAGAACCCCATTATGCTAGATAGAATTGGGAGAAACCAAACTAATGGCACCAAACCTAATTAGAGATGTAGAGGAAAAAGTCAAGATTATTAGAGATTGACTAAAAGTATCAATAGATAGATAAAAGTCTCATGTTGACTTAAAAAGAAATATGATCAAGTATTAAGTTAGAGATAAAGTCATCTTAAAGGTATCACTATGGAAGAAGATACTCCGATTTGGGAAGAAAGGCAAGTTAAGCCCCAAGTTCATTGGGCCATGTAAGGTGATTGAGAGAGTTGGACTAGTAACATATAGATTGGCATTACCACCAGAACTATAACAAATTCATGATGTGTTTCATGTGTCAATGCTGAGAAAGTACAGCTCAGATCCTTTACACGTGCTATAACACTCGAGGTTTTTTTAAGCTCGTGTATAGTGCCCCTAGGTGGGGAGCACTCTAAATTGGGAAGAATTGAAAAAGGAATCATAAAATGCTATCATGATAAATATATGAATTTTCAAAAGAAGTGGTTAAGTATATAAAGAATTGAAATAAGTATACTACGGTAAATTATGTTTTACAAACCAAATCAATAACTAGGTGTTTGTTTAGAATTTTCATGGATTTCCTAATTAAATATTTTAGACATTTCAAATAGGATTTATAATTATTCTAAGAAAGGGATTTAAAAAGAATATCATAAAAGGATACATTTATAACAATTTTTTAAAGTGAGCACTAAAGAGCAATTAGTTATGATTTCCACTTATTTATAGGCAACCTTTCAAAATAAAATCGAAGATAGGGGCAGAAAAAGAAAGAGAGGAAAATGAGTGAGAGAAAGAAATAGGAAATAGAGATAATAATTGAAAAAGTAAGGAAAATAAGGAGAGGAAATGAACCAAAAAAGGAGGAGGCCAAAAAAGAAAGAAAGAAAATAAGAGATAAGCTGTGGCAGAGGCGCTAAGGCTAGTGTTGCAACAGTAGAAAATTAGTGGCAAAAGGATTAAAGACGAAGACCTATAGGGGGAGTTTTTTGCTAAAAAGAGAAAATGCGACAAAAAAATAAGAAAAAGAATCGAAGGACTACCAAGCTGCTAGAAAATAGCAGCAGCATAACAGTAAGGGATGTTGCTATCCTCGCAGCTAATGAGAGATGCTACAGTAAATAAATCACAAGTTTTAGCTACTGTTATGGTTGTAATAGAGGAAAAATAGCTATAGAATTTTGGCCCTTATAGTTGTGAGTAGTTGTTAAGGGAGAGAAATATACATTAGCTATAAAATCATAGCAATAGAGAGTTGCTGAACTGGTAATGCAGTGGTTGGAATAATGTAGTGGCTAAAGACATCTTCTCTGCAGTAGCAAGAGGCAAAGAACTGATGCTATTTTCCTATAGAATTTTAGAATTTTAGTAGCTTGGTGCCTCTACAGTAGTGATTTCTACAGTAAGAAAAGGGTCCAAAGAGAAGAGTTTTTGGGACCTTGCTGCTGTAATTTTTACCAGCAAAAATAGCAAGAATTGGCTAAAAAGTAGGGCCTATTTTTAGGTCCAAAAATAGCAAAAAATGTAGTTTTTGCTGCTATAAATTTTAGGCAATATGAAAGGGCTTTTACATGAGGCAAAGAGAAAGAAGAAGGGGCTATTTCAAAGGAATTGAGGTGAGTATCCAAGATTATTATGTTATAACTATTAATGCTATAAACTTTATTTTATGAGTAAAAGAATGGACATATATATATATATATGTGTGTGTGTGTGTGTGTGTGTGTGTGTGTGTGTGTGTGTGTGTGTGTGTGTGTGTGTGTTATGTGTCAAGTAAAGCTTGAATAACACTTGTGTATGTAATGAACTTAATTCATGAAATGAGAAATAGAAACTAAGAAAGTAAATGCATAGGATGTAATAGTTGAAATCTAAAATATAATATATGTGTTGGCAAGTGAATATGTGTGCATCTAATATGAAGGGTGTGCTTAAATGATGATAAATTAAATTACTTATGGGAGATATTAAGCGGTCTTATGAGTATGAACTTGCACGTTGTACATAAGTATTGAGCTTGAATGAATTATGAACTATAATGGCCAAATAATGTTTGCATGGTATATAAGTTTCAATTGTTACTTATGCTTTGTAAGGTTGACATTAGACATGTCAAGAGTAATTGTAGTTCTATGGCTTGTAATTGAGGTTTTAGACATGATGCTAAGTGAATCTTGAGGTTGTAAAATTATTTAAATGCTTACATTAAAGCCTAATGTTTGTAAAAAGTGAAATTTAGATGACAATATGTGGCGAACTTACATATGTTTTTATTTTGGGCCGAATGGTATCATTAATAGAAGTTTGAACATAATGTGTTAATAAGGCATGATCTTAGATGTGTGTATTTATGTGATGAATAGACATATATGTTACTAATTAGAACTTGGAGATTAAAGACAATAATGAATAAATTGATAATGTTCAAACTTTGATGGCCAAAATCCCTAATAACATTTAAATGGTCAGCTTGAGCTCGAAATGATGAATTATGAATGGTATGTTTACATTATGCTTGGAATGAGATACATGAATATGGTAAGAGAAAGAATTAATATGAATAGCAGAGTAGCATAGAGAAGTATGTTTAACTATGTTGTTAATGAAATATTCACATTAAAGTAAATTGTTATATTTACAAATAATGCATGATGAACATAAGTATGATAGGCCTAAGCTAATGTTAAACTATGGTGTATCGCTATGTCCAAAGGGCCTAACAATGTGAATATGTGAATACAGATGAACATAAAAAAATGTAAGGATTATTTATATGTGTGCATTGATGTTGTTAAGACATTATATGTATAAAAGCTTATATGATTGTCACACAAAATGTTTACATGCTTATGAGTCGAGGTAAATATGAGGATCTACAAATTTAGATGATGGTTGATAAATGAATAGCATAATGATAATGTGTTAATAATATGTTAGATTGTTTGGTTATGGTGTGTTTATGCATCCTAAATTGAGGTATAACACTTATTTGAGCATCTCTGATGGATGTCACACATACACATGTGAATAATGGTGTGATTTGTGCTATGCATGATGTTTTGAAGTATATTACATCAGTGATGTAAATACTATGATTATCCATGATGTTAGATGAATGGCCATTTGATGTACATACATGTGTAGAGAAATGAACTGGGGACGAGAGCGGTTTAGTGTTTGGGAGTCGCCACCCAGCCTCTACACCAAGACCTCTGATCTTCTATACCAAAAAGGTTCAGAATTCATATCTTATTTATGCCCCAATAATATGCTTTCCATTATATTGTAATATTTATCAATCCCGTATCAAGTAAGCATATGTTATATTTAAAGCAGTTATGTCAACTTTTCATGTATAAAAAGTAAATTGTGTTATTTAAAGAATACAACAAGTATATTATACATCTAAAAAGTGGGTCACTAATTAATTATGATATAACCTGACAATTACCCATAATTCCATAGAAATTGACAGTAATTACCCAAATCCCATATCTAGGAGATTAATCTTTATTAAAATACATTTTTAGCATGACTTTTGATTAGAGAAAACTTATAACCATTTTTATTAGAAAACACTAGTTAATTATGTAGAAAAATCATTTGAAGTGAATTTAGGCATTTGGCATGTAAAACAAGTTATTTACTACCTATTACAACCCAAAAATAAGCCAAAATATATAATAAGTACAAAACCAAAGGAAATAAAACAAATCACTCAATTGGTTTCATCTGTACATCTATAAGTCCGTGCAAACCCTGTGTAGCTCTAGCAAGTGTCCTTGTGGGCTACTACTGATAAGGGTTATTTTGTCTGTCCAAACCTTCACTCCAGTAAGAAAGGTCACTTGCATACAACTCAAAGAAAAAGGTTAATGATACCAAATAAGGATTCATAAAGGACACATAAAGATGATGAGAAATACAAACACGTGAAAATTGGAATTCAAAGTAAATGTCTGCATGGACCACGTTCCTCATAAGAGGGAGTCTGTGTAGATTACATAATAAAATAAACATGCTTAACATGAATATATCCATACGGACTATGTTCCTTGTGAGAAGGAGTCCATGCAGACAGAATAAACAAGAATGAGACAAGATCATCCATACGGATTATATTCCTTATGAAAAGGAGTCCGTGTGGACTTTAAAATAGTTTTAGCAAGTTAACAATATGTACATTATCAAACGAAATATTTACACAACATGATAACATCTAAGGATTATGTTAATATGGTAAGCATAATACATTAGAACATGATAAGACCAATAGGACACTATTATCGAATATAAGTTCGTGCGGATGACTAATCATGTACATATCAAAAGTAAGTCTGTGTGGATGTAATCATGCTCATAGATAGGTCTGTGTGATTAGGATGAAAGTAACATAATATTTATAACATAAAAAGGGTCAATTTTATAATATAAAACAATTTAAAATGATGACCTACTCCTATGATCAAAGTGGAGATTACATAGAATCACTTCACTTGTGATCAATCCTTAGAGATCCTAGGTCTATGAAAATAGAATGAATACATAATATGAGGCCTTAGATCTTACCCTTGTAAATGAACTTCAAGCAACAATGCAAAAAGGAATTTTGTGCTTTTAAAAACTTTTCATTGGCAAGTCCGTGCGGACTTATGTTGTGTGCTTTCTTGCTAGTCCATGGGCTTTAGGCCAAGTTTGTGTTAGTCTATGCAGATATGGGCTTTTGGTTTATTCATGAGGATTTTAGGCTTTGGGCTCAACTAGTCTAGCTTAGCTATGGTGTGGACCTCATAGCATCAAGTCCAGGTGGACTTGTGCCATATTGGTCCGTGCAGACTTGGTTTCCAGGTTGTTTGCCTTATTGCTTGGGCCTATCTCCAGTTATCATCATAAGCCAAACTTTAGGCATCTGCACATGTACGTGTATACTGTTAAAGGACGCATGCATGAGAATAATTATGTATGGGATTGAATATTGTGATCATGTTTTTGTGAGATGGGGTAGGTTATATGAGGAAATGCATGTATGATGACATGTGATATGCTAGTTATACCATGCAAGAACAAGATGAAAAATTATTAAGGTTAATCATAGATATGAATACAATATACATGTTTATATCTTAAATGAAGTATGATATTAATAAGGCATGATCATATAAATGTAAATGATCATGAAGAATGGTAATGATATGTGAAATGAGAAAAACACTTATGTTTAAGCATATTATGGCAAGACGAGATATCACGATTCGCCGATGCATTGAATAGAATGAGTATGATGCTCGTGTAAGGATTTTATTTAATGCTTGTTTGTAAATATATGTTGCTTATGTTATTTTGGATAAAATATTTATATGTATGATAATGTCTGGTATAAAAACATAATACATAGCATGATGAATGGACATTTTTGCATGCCATATTATAGCGAATCATGTTTAAGATGATAATACATTGATGATGATAGTTGTTATGCCATAATAGTAATAAAGGAAAGAATGCTAGGGCACTATGATGCTAAATTATGCGGGTGCAGCTGCATTAGCTACAATTTGGTACTGCACAATTATGCGAGTGCAGCTGCGTAAGCCACAATTCGGTACTACATGATTATACGGGTGTAACCGCATAAGCTGCGATTCAATACTACATAATTATGTGGGTACAACCGCTTAAGCTATGATTCGGTACTGCATAATTATATTAGACCTTTGGGTAATTACATTAGGCCTACAAGCAATTATATGGGAACTTCAGGCAATATGGTGGGCCTTTAGGCACTAAACCCTGTTATCCATAGGATAATATTTTCTTAAGTGTGGCCTATTTAACTGATGGATGAATGATAAGAACATTAATAACTTATTATATGGCAACATATGCATCTATATCTTGAAAGTATGCATTAGGTAGATACAAGTATGTTATAGAGTATGTTGGCATAATATAGCCTGTTGTCATGATTCATACATTATTTCTCCCTTTTTTCATATGTAATTGATATGTATAAATATAGGTGTTTTGAAGGAATGATGTTATAATAGTTGTAGACATAAATGCTTGATTTTAAAGATATAATGCTTCTATTAGAATGGATTGTAATAGTATTTCATATTTATACTTTATCTTAATGTACACATATAAATGTATACTTAAATGTATGTCCTCATCTGAATTTATATGTATGACTTTATATCACCAATTAGATTCTTCCACACATATATAATATATATATATATATATATATATATATATATATTATATTACTAAGAATGAATAGGTATGTGCATGTGTGACTATTTTCCTTGTTATGAATAAAGACATTTTGCTTTATCTATGTTTAAAGGAAATAATTGATAATAGAGTATGATCATTGGAAAAAGTTCTTATATGTTTTATTTGTTAAGAAAATACAAGAAATGTATAGTATTCTAATATATAATTGTGTGTTATTATAACATAGTAAACTTGGATACATTGCTAAGCAAATTTTGTTTAGCACATCAGTGGTTTTGGATATGTAGGTTCATATGGATTCCAGACATGAGTAGCTGCCATTTAGGGGCATTGGTGATGAAGAACCTAGAGAAGTAAAGAATAATTGTATAAATAACTAGCTTCATATATATAAAGCTTGATGTTTTGTATTATTTCTTCAAGGACATGATGTAATCTATATATAAGGTTGATTATGGTTATGTAAATGATGTATTTGTTAGTTTATCATGTTGACATATTAGGCATGTATAAACTATTAGATATGGACTACTAGGGTATAACTAGATGTATAGTCATAACTAGATTATAGGTGATATGAGTGACTATGATGGTATGTTTATTTATGACTTTGTGTGACTAGAGGGACACGGAGTGATAAGGATGAGTTGTGAAATATATGAAATGATTTTTTATAGGTTTAAAAATTTTTAGAAAGTGTTTAAAATAGCTATTATGCTTTTGGATTTTTGGCACGAGGTTAATTTAAATGTTTTAGCCTCTTTATTTGTGTATGTGACTTTGGTTAAGGATTTAAGTTAATTAATTGATAAGTATATAAAGGTGAGTGTAGAAGTTGTGTAGTTACTTCCAGCCATTGGATTGAGTAAAGGGCATTACAATAATATAAGTGATTTAAGCATTATGTTCGCATATTTAGTAAAATGGACATGTGGTGTGTTTTGATGCTATATGATATCTATATGTGCAATATTCTTTAATGTGATGTCTATGCCATGTCTCATTGTAGTAATATGATCTTAATAATCATAAAGACGTTCGAATGGAAGATATGGACTACATAAGCTAATTAAGCTTAAGTGAGGAGGAAAATTTTAATAAATTTAATTAGTAGCCCATTCAAGTAAAACAACTTTGTTGGATAGGTTGACCGGTTAACTAGGGTTATTAGCAGTTGCCAGGGTACATCTGTGCCTATTTATGTTAGCTAATAGGCCTATGCTATTTAACAACCTTTGAGTTTATGTTATATCGGTCTTTAGGCCTATGTTGGTAAATGGACCGTTGAGTTCATACTTAGGTTGTAATGGCTTTATGCATGCCATGTTAGTCTTCAAACTTATGTTGCTATTGATCTACAGACCTATGTTATGTTTGGCCAATAGGCCTAAATGTAACACCCCCTGCCTATTCCCGAAGGAAATAGACAAAGAGTGCCACTTCCCATAGGTCACCTATCCTTAGATTTCACTAGGGTTCTTTCATTTAACTTTTAAGACATATTGACCATCCTTGAACTATCTTGACCATTATTGTTTATTATGATATAGCCTCTTATTACTGCCTATTTTAGTTTACTTAAACTCCAGTTTATGTCTATTATCCATTTTATAGAAAATTAGGCAGCATAACGGCTGCTCGGGGGAAAAACCAAAAATTTTTCCTGCACAAAAAGCACTTTTATAGCATTCCCAAACCAAATCTCAACTCTTGGACCCTTCTGGTCACCTAAAACACTATAAATATTAGACATACACACATAGTAATCATAGGGCTCAAACCTGTAGATATCTAACACCCAAACATACATATACATATCCATTAGATTAAGTTTATATAGACATACAGTTAATTGTCTAAAGGTTCATAATGTACATATACTACCCAATTCTAACTCCCATATATATGTGAGTGCATTACTACGACATAACAAAAAGAGTACAAAAAAAGTATACCGAGAAGGAGACTCAGCAATAGCTACACTATACTGATGAAACTAGACTGCAACCTTTGTCTATAACTTACGCATCAGAACATTGACACATTAAGCATACACTCAGTGGTAGAATTGACACAATAAAGGTATGTCATTAATGCACACACATGTATACATTTATGTATACACATGTATATCCATTATAACTATGTCTATGTAGGTTTCTTACACCAAATATTAGTGACATACCTTACCTTAAGGTGCCTTCTTATGTAAGTAATTAATTATAGACCACTAAGCAGTTCTAGCATTTAAATACATGCAATATCTTAATTCCTATTAGTTATATTCAAATAATATTATCATTATTAAGTTAATGTTGTTTAGGCCCACAACAAATAGATTACACTTTAAGATACCGAATAGTGGGATCTATCTTATGCAATGGCCCACATTTTGGGCCTTAGTAGCTGCACCTACCTAGTCTAATAATAGGGATTAGTCTGTAAACCTCCTAATACTAGACTAGCAGATAGTAGGGATTAATTCATAGATCTCCCAATATCTACAAATGGGATAGTAGGGATCAGCTTTGTGGGTCCTCTCAATATGCCAAATCAACATCTCTAGTACCACACAGGAGGATAGTAGGGATCAATCCTGTGAGACCTCCTAATATAAACAAAAAGCCAATATTTAGTAAGAATTAGTCTAGGTGGACCTATCAGTACTTGAGTGCATAGGGTTCAACCTCAGAATTTTGGTGGCTGCACCCACCATCACCTCAAACAATAGTGGCCCTAGAACGACCAGTCTACCTAGTAGCTGTGAATTCCTTAGTTGACCGATCAACCTATCCAATTGGTGTCTAACTAATGGGCCAATATGCTATTTCTCTTTCACTTATATTATTACTAATCATCTTTCATCCTATTTTATCTCATTAACAACATTGATTTCCATTTTACATGCAATTCCACATAACTTTTCATTTTAGGTCTTTTGTTACAAATTTATTATTCATTTGGTAATTTTTTGCATAATTCACTATTCATTTTGTCATTTTCTAACATTGTGCCTTTTATAATACTAAGCATTCCAATCTAGAATCCATTATCCCTGCATCTATTTCCTCTCATAATCTTTCTTGAATCATATCTCATACTCACGCCACAAATTGCACACATATAGTCACCATTTTACTTGGCAATGCTTATGTATATATTACACATCCATTTAAGTCATTATTTACCAAACTAATATGCCATACATTTATTATTGGTATTCACATTCCTAATATCCATTATACATGTCATTTACATGTAAATGCCAATCCTAACATGCCATATACATAAATATACATACTATACATCCATGCTCACATATTTTGGCCATGCATCACACACACCTATACACTTGGTTTCTTTCCCCCAAATCATGCATATCATGTTATTTTTACCTTATTAACATAATCATATCATTTATTTCCATTAATTACATGCCTAACCCTAAGAAATGCCATTTCTATACACATACACATACACACATTCATGCATAATTATGTGACATACTTAAATTGAATCAATTCCATGTACCTAAGGTGTGAAAATACCCCTTTCTCCACCACTTCGATGCCTAGAATGGTGCTCTCCTTTAACACCTTCCTTTTGCCCTAAACGTACATAATTCCCACTTAAAAAATTGCTCAAAAATTCTATACAACTCTAAATTAAAATAAAAAACCATGGAACTTTTTAAAATACCTTAATCTACCTAAAAAAATTAAAATGAACATAAAAACCACCTCAAGTTAATTTCTCTCTTTCCAAGCAAGATATGGAAGAAATTCCACTTGATTTAGCTTATAGGGATCATAATGGTTTAAAAGCATATAAATTTTATGAATTTTGGTTGTGGGAAAGGAGAGAAATTAAAGAAAAATAAGGGAGAGAGAAAGCTTGAGAAAAGTAGAGAAAATGGAGAGGGAGGGAATGGATTTGGTGTCTTTGGGTGGAAGATGATGGTTTGATTCATTTTAAGGGTTCAACCATGAAATTTCTGGAATATGGGGTGGGATGGAGCCATTTGATTGGACCA
>CANXYI011444419.1:0-12651 GCA_948208565.1 Hura crepitans | reverse complement strand
AAGCTAGTCTATATAGGATTGAAATACTCTATTCATTAAATCCATAAAAAGCTGCTGAGGCATTAGTGAGCCTAAATGGCATCACTAAGAACTTAAAATGTATATATCAAGTCTTGAAAGTAGTTTTAGGAACATCAGCTTCTTTTATTGTTAACTAGTGATATCTAAATCTCAAATCAATCTTGGAAAACATGCCTATGCCTCTCAACTGGTCAAAGAGATCATCTATCCTAGGTAGAGGATATTTGTTTTTCACTGTCACTTTATTAAGCTGTCTATAATAAATACACAATCGAATAGACCCATCCTTCTTTTTGACAAATAGAATAGAGGCTCCCTAAGGTGAAGTACTGGGTCTAATGAACCCCTTATCTAACATATCTTATAGCTATACCTTGAGTTCTTTCAACTCATCAAGTGCTATTTTATAGGGGGTAATAGACATGGGAGTTATATTTGGATACACCTTAATCTCAAAATCAAGCTCCCTTTATAGAGGCAACCTTGGCAACTCATCTGAAAACACATTAAGAAATTCAAAAACTATAGGGATCTATTCAAGAATTAGGGTGGAAGTATTTTTATCAATGACAAGTGCTAGGTAAGTTTCACACCCTTTTTGAATGAGTTTTCTTGCTATAATAGCTGAAATGAGATTATTTAAAAGGTTTCTTTCATCTATAACTACCACTGTCTATCCCTCTATAGTCTGAAGGGTCCACTTCTTGTGTTTACAATCTAATATAGCCTAGTGTTCAAACAACCACAAAATCACATCAAATTCATGTAAAGGTAACTCAATCAAATCTATAGGAAATAGACATTCCTAGATTACTAAGGGACACTGCCTATATACCTTATTCACATTCATACTATATTCTATAAGATTACTAACTTAAATTTTTATGTTTGCATGCTCAAATTTTAGTCCTCTATCATGTGCTTGTGTGGTGTATAGATAAGAATGTGTAGATCCTGGGATTATCAATGCCAAAATTGGAACATCAAATAAATGAAATATACTAGTAATGACATCTAGGGTGTTGCTACTTCTTCACTAGTCCTAATAGCATATTGCCTCACTGGTGCATAGGCTTCTGATCCTATCCCCTGATTAGCACTAGGTTAATTCCCTCTGCCCTGCTTCCATTCCTTACTTTGAGATGCTACTATAGATGCTTAAGCATGGGCACCCTTTAGCCATCTTTGAGGACACTCTCTCTAGTAATGATCTCTAGCACCACAAGTAAAGCATTCTTAATTCCTACTCAACCAACATTGCCTCCAGTGTCTTTTGTTGCAAGTATTACAAGTCAAGGGTCTATTATTATTACCTGGTGGTCTTAGAGCACTAATAGCTCATAGAGGTGGTCGAGGTGTAACTATAGAAGCTTGCACAAATCTCTAAGATTGTGTCTACCTCGATGCTTGATGCACTAATCAAGATTGAGATAGTGCTTCTTTTTTTCTCTTACTACCACTAAGGCTACACTGGACTGCCCTGTAGTGAACTGTCTCTTCCTCTAAAAGAAGTTCCTCTTTTCTTGTACCATCTCTTCCATATCATATGCAGATGCTACTAATACAACAAAATTTGTCACCCTCAAGTTAGCTATCTACATTCTCAGCTTTATATTTAAGCCTTTTAGAAATCTCTTACATTTCTCCTCTTCATTAGGAATGAACTCCTCAGCATATTTGATTAGTATAGTGAAATCCTTCTCGTACTCTAACATTGTTCTCTTACCCTATCTCAGTTCTAAGAACTTTTGCCTCTTTTTGTTCTTGTTTGAATTTGGAATATACATATTTATAAACTCTATTAAGAAGAACTCCCAAGTGAGATCTGTTATTGCCTTCCTCTTCTTAAGAGTATCCCACTAATGGAATTCTTCTTTCTGAAGGAAAAAAGTTGTACACTTTAAGTTATCTTCCGTTGAACACTCTAATTGTTCCAAGATTCTAAAGGTTCTCTCTAACCAGTACTCTACTCATGTTGTATCATCATCCTTTGTACCTAGAAAATCTATAGCTCTTATCTTTTTAATCCTCTCTAATGGTGTCCTTTATAAAGGAGCTAGTGATGGTGGTCGTAATGGAGTTGAAGGAAGAAGTGGAACAATAACTGCAGAAGTGTGTTTGAGCTGATCCACTATTTACTATAACAGTACTAGGGATTCTCATGTTTGTGGCTATGGTTATTGTGTAGCATCACTAGGTTTTGGTATGGCTACACTGTCAGCTCCCCCCTAAATAGTGGTAGGGGCATAACTAGCCACTTTCTCTCCTCAGTCTTTGGGTATTTGATCACTTATCTTGCTCGATTACAAAAATAAATAGAACCTATTAGCTCTTAGTAGTGTAGCAGTTTAGAGAAAATGATCTTAGACATTAGCACTTATGTAAAACACCTAGGAATATATAACCTATGCTCTATTACCACCCAATGTAACACCTCCTACTAAACTCCTAAAGAAATTTGACAGACAATGCACTTTCCATTAGGTCACCTATCCTGGAATTGGTCTAGGTGCACACCCTTTAACATTTAAAGATTATTTTAACATTTTATTAGATAATGCTTAGGTTTTTAGTCTAACACTTAAACATGTTCATATGTGGTGTAACAGACCTAGAAAACCCATTTATAGACATTATACATGTTACATAAAATTGGGCAGCACAATGCCTACTCGGGTGACATACCAAAATGCCACTTCATGACTTTAATTAAATTAATTATGCAGTAACTTGTCATCAACCAATTCTGTATATTAATTTAATTTAATTTAATAGGCCTAACTAGATAGACTACACCTAAGATATTAGACCAAGATAGAACTAAAAAGCTATACAGTGGCCCATATTTTAAACCTCGACTACTATATTACCCTAGTCTAATAATAGGGATTAACTCACTTGAACCTCCCAATGCTAGATAAAAGATAACAAGGATCAATCCATAAACCTCCTAATATCTTAAACAACTCAACCACCAATCATATTATGGATAGCAGGGATCAGTTTGTAGACCTCCCAAAATCTAAGAATAATAGCAAGAACTTCAGTAGATAGTAGGGATCAATCTGTAGACCTCCTAATATCTAGTTAATCATCAATATTAACACCTCTAAAGGATAACAAGGATCAGTTCATAGACCTCCCAATATCTAGAAAATCACAGTAATCATCTAGTAGCTACTAATCCTTAAGTTAACCGATTAACCCATTTAGTGGGTATCTAACTAATGGGCCATTTGACCTTATTTTATGTCTATTTATTTATTGATTATCACATTATAATATTTAGGAATGAAAAATAGATAGTTATGAATTTTATTTGATAGTCAAATTTTTACCAGGACAATTACAGGCCATTTTTAGGCTTACTGAACAATTACGGGTCCATTTTTCTAAGCCATTTCAAGTTACTTTCTTAGGCATAATTAAGTTATCATTAATTCTAGTCTAGGCCATTATTTTAAACCTCATTATGTTCATCTTCAAAGAACATTTCAGTATATGTGTCCCTAAGTCATTTTCTCAGGACAGTTATAGGTCATTTCCATTTTTACATATGCCATTTTAGGTCTCAAATCAAGTCCTTTTCATGCCATTTGCACCCATTTCCTTACCTGTTCATTGGCCTAAAGCCAATTTCAATTATAAATCTCAAATAACCTTAATAGAGGCTTCAATTTATTCTACATAAACCTTACAAAATGTCCAAAATTAAGGTGCCATTTACATGCCAATTTAGTCCCTTTTTTAGGTCAATTTAACTATCTCATTCTAAGCCATTTTTAAGTTCCTTTTTAACCATTTCTCAACCTTAAATGACATCTCAATATCTATATATTTCATACCTTATTACTTGTGTTTATTCACCTAACTCATGCTAAATGTACATTACACAATTCATGCCAAATGTGCTATGCTAATCTCACACACACATGCCATGCCATGCCTTACTTTTGATGCCAAATTCATTTCACATACCTCTCGACCAAAGCTTTTTAATGGCCATGATCATGCCTTTCATCATATTCACTCACACATACACATATAATAACATCATTCAAGCATGCTTGTACATATACAATGCAAATTTCATGCAAAGCAAGCCATGGCATGCCTTGTACCTCAGCCATATCAAATACAAACATACACAAGCCTTTTTTTTTATCAAATTCACCATATATACCCATAATATTATCTCTAACATGCTAATTCCAAAACATTATGACATATTAAGTTGCCATACACCTATCCTACATTCCAAGGCAATATTTCAGCCAACTAAGGCTTGATATCAACACTCCCTTTTCTAACCACACAGTTGCATAATTCATGCATTTCTATGTCAAATTCATTAGAAATCATACTAATCCCATTTTAATTAGGCCATACACTTAGCACCCACACACATAAGCTTTCGGCCAAAAGAAGGTCTTGACCATTTCTTCATTTCCTCTACCAATTCATCACATAATTCATTCATAAAGTATGAAATTAACATCAATATTGGCATAACACTTCATTTTACTTACACTAACCACCTTAACCATGACTTCTATACAAGATTTCTACACTAATTGCTCATGAATTCTAGATTACATACTTCTAATACATTAAATTCACATAGCTCCCTAACAAGCAAGGCTCATCCTACACTTCAAACTTGTGAATTACCTTATTGGCTCCTTACTTTTCTTCTTTCTTCCATTCATTCATCCTTCCCTTTGAAAATCCATAGAAAATTCTATAGGTCCCTCAATGAAAATCCAAGATTATAAGAATTCTTAGAATGGTAGAATCCTTTAGGAAATAAATTAGAAATGGAGGAACACTTACACAAACAAAGTTGGTTTCCAAGCACCTTTTATGTACACTTGTGAACTTCTTGAATTTTTTTAAGTTTTATGGACTGCTATGGCCTCTAAACACTTTAAAGATTAATTTAAAAGTTTTTAATGGAATTTTTAGTGGTAATTAGTGGCTATTTTAGGCTTGAGAAGCCATAAAAATGGTGGAGCAAAGAATCAAATGGCATTGGGAATGAGCGGACTAAGAAAAGAGAAAATAGGTAGGTGGTGGGGTGGCAATGACAAGTGGACATCTAGGTGTCACCCTATGGCTTTTATGGTTGTTGAGGTGGCAAGGGTGGGGACTCATGTCACCCGAGCACCTCTAAAAATGCTTGATTTTGATAGAAACTTTGGGGAATTTTTAAAAATCACTTGGACCTCTAAAAATCATCACATTTGTTTTAAAAAAATCCTTAATTTGTCCCATATAAAGGCTCAAAAAATTTCATGACCAAATTCCCTCGATTAACATGTAAAACTCAAATTTAAGGAAAAAGTTGCAAACAACCTCAAAATTCAAATTCCTTCACCAATAGACTCAGAGAAATTTTTAACCTTCAGGGGATGGTATTCTTAGGTCTATCTAGGCGCATCCTGGGTCATTCTTGGCTCGAATCCATCTGAGCCTATGGCCCACTAGATTATAGCCTAAAATAGTTTATTAATTCTGCTAAATCTTTGAATTAAGCCATTTTCATCATTTTTAAGCCCTTAATATTTCATGACCAATACACCTTACCTTGGGGCCTCGTGAAGATGACCTAATACTTTGCACACAATTTTTTAGTCTTGAAGGTACTATTTGTAGACGCTCGACTTACAGGCATTACATTTCCTCTATTTAGGTTGATTGAGAATAGGGGCTTATGTCAATATTGCCTTTAATTTATCAAAGCTCCCTTAACATTTGCCATGCATTTTAAGCTTACATCTTTCCTCAATAGCTAGGTTAATAGAGCTACAATCATTCAGAATCCCTTCACAAACCTTCTATAGTATCCATCCAATCCTAGGAAGCTTCATCTCTTAATCACATTCCTAGGAGTTTTCCACTCTGACACGGCTTTAACCTTACTGGGATTAACTCTGATGCCTTCTGCTAAAATAATATGGCCTAGAAAGGCTACCTTATTCAACCAAAACTCACATTTACTCAGTTTAGTGAATAGTTATTTCTCTCTCAAAGTATACAACACAATTCTAAGATATTGCTCATGCTTTCCTCACATCTTGGAATATACTAGATTGTCATCAATAAACACCACTACAAACTAGTTTAGATGTGGTTTAAAGATCTTATTCATAAGGTCCATAAAGGTTGTTAGGGCTTTAGTGAGTCCAAAGGGCATCACTAGTAACTTGTAATACCCATATCTATTTTTGAAAGTAGTTTTAGGAATATTAAACTCTTTAATCTATAACTGATGGTACCCTAATCTCAAGTCTATCTTAGAAAAGACACTAGCACCTCTGAGTTAATCGAAAAGATCATTAATCCTAGGTAACAAATATTTATTCTTTATTGTCACCATATGTAATGCCCATGCACTAGGGCTCCAAGAATAGTGCTTGAGACCTAAAAGGGCACCTAGTGTGTCAAGTTACTGGCAATAGTCCTAAGGTGAGACACGCTTCCCAATAAACTTCACAGACTTGAAAAAGGGGGAAAATGACCTCAATAAAAATTTTAGTAGAACCAATAATTTATTTCGGGCAATAACTTACCCATCGGGCTAAAAAAAATTTCAGGCCATGATTGACCTGAGATGTTCCTAGAAAAACCCAAAAATAGTAGACTCTAAAACTTAATAATTTCACTGAGTCCAATAGTGAAAGAATTTTTGGAATCGGAGGTCGTTCATAAATTCTCGTGATTTTTGAGATTGGCACGAAAACTAAGGCAATTTGAAAACTATCTTATTGAAGGAATTGGGCCACGAAAATTCATGACCAAGCATTTGGGATTAAATAAGGGAATTTAAAATAAACGGCACAATTTTTTGACATCATTTGGGATTTTTCGGGTTTTTAGCAAAACTGTAATTTCCTCAAAATTTTGCTAGCCTAGTTCTTGAAGGAATTGGGTTGTGAAACTTTACAAGCCTATAATTGGATATATTTTAGGATTTTAGAAACAAATGCAACAATTTTTGGAGGTCTGAGCGGCCGTAGAAAAATTCTTGAAGTTCTGCAGCGAAACGCTCAATTTTCAATTTGGGTACTTCCTAAAAGAATTTTGCCACTAATTTTTGTAGAAATGAAATTGGTGTCAAATGATGAATTTAGGAACAAACAGTGCATTTTTTCAATAACTGTGTGATTTTTTAAAAATCCCTAAAGTTGGTAGCCCCATTACCAAAAAATCGAGGTTCAAGAAGTGCTTTGGCGCCGTGTGACGCAACCCAAGACACTCCCAGAAGCTAAATTGACACTTGGTAATGTGAGGCCATATGTAGTGTGAGGGGGTCTCATTTCCTCTAAAATTCCACCCATTTTTCCTTTATTTTATTTTCCTTCTACTTCTAGGAAATGGTCATGCCACTTTGAATAGGGGGACTGATTTAAGTCCCATTTTCACCTAGAATTTCCACTTTAAAGCTCACTAAAGATAGCCATAAAAAGGTAATAAGGGTCTAGGGTGTTTTGGTGGCAATCTCCTATGGAAAAAGAAGTGAAAGAGGGACATGAAAGGTTAAGGTCCTAAGCTAACAAGGGAGGAAACACTTGAGGGGTAAGCATAGCTTTCTTTATTTTTTTTCTTTTTTGGATTTAAGTAGTTTGGATGGCCTCATGGCTCTTCTAAATTCTAGAAATTTCCATATGGGAGAAGGAGAAACTTTACATGTTGCAAGGGTTAATTTTGTAATAGGCATGGAGGATGGGCACACGTGAAGAATTAGAGAAGGAAGAGGAGATTTGTGGGATTCTAGGAAGTTAACCACCTATTGGAATTTGCAAGGTATGTAGATTTAACTAATTAAAAGTATACCCTCCTTTCTTATTCACGTGGAATTGATTTGCAAATGAGAAGTATGAATTTTTAGTTAAGCTAAATATGATTGAGGGGTGTGTGTGTCCTCTATTTTTTTCTTTATTTGGGATGACGTAAATAGGTTAATTTATTAAAATTGCTAGATGCCTTTAAGAATGAAAAAAAAGAAATGTCAAGCTAGTGTGTTATTCATATATGTGTGTGTTATTGCTATTCTAGCTAAATTTTAAGGTGTAATTGACGTGAATTCTAATGTGTTATAGATATGTGTTGTGGCGTGTGTGAGTGGGTGCCAAAGTGCAGGTTGCTATGGTTTGTATTTAGAGAGTAGAGGAATAGTTTGTGTGATTCTTTTATGGCTGTGCGTGGGTGCATTTTGTGATTGAATGAGGGGTAGCCAACCACCGAAGTTAGGTGTGTACACCAATAAGAATAAAGTATGGTTACTTGTGAGTGAAGGTAGTGTATTCTTTCTTGAAATGTTATGATAATGGCATATAAGCTTGAGTAGTGATTAATGAAATAGGGTATGTATAAGTTGATCATGGACATGGCTAAATGTGTGGAGCAATGGCTAAAATGTGTGAGCTTTAGATGGTTACTTGTGGTCGCATGCAAGTTTAGCAAAGAATGACAAGCAGGATGTACGTAATTACATATATTTTATGGCATGGTCCAATGCGCAAATAATTATATAGTATGGGAAATAATAATGCAATGGTAAGAAGTATTCATGTGGAATTTAGCTAGTATGTGGCTAAAAATTTGGGGAGAAATTAGCATGTGATATGTGGCATAAGTATCTATATGTAAACCTTATACGTGAATAAATAACATGTGGGCTTCATGGTTGAAGATTATGAAATGTGTACATTTTGGTCACCATAGGTAGATAACCATGAGGGATATACCTATTTGCTATTTTAAAACCTATAGGATTTAATACTATTGCACAAAAATAATATAGTGGAATGACACCATAGACATGTAAATAAATTGATAAGGCCATCTATATCGGTGAATAATATAGTTTGTAAAGATTAGCTAGTGCCTAGAGCAAGTAATATTAGTGCAGGGGAATAATGTCATTAAAAGAGTTTATTTATACATCATGGAGATTATAAATAATCTACCTAAGAGAATAAGGTAATTAAGATGATGTCAATCATGCTCCATTAAGGCAACTAAATGACTCATATGTAGAGGTCAAATAATATGGTAGGGAAAGCAAGAAATGGTGAGTGTAATTTATGATGAGATAAATACCTATATGTATATATGTATGTGACACATACATCTTATGGAAAACTTGTTAAATAATAGTAAGGGACATTTATGTGGATTAGGCTAGCCTATAGTGTGAAGTTATTGGGGTTCAAAAATTCGCATGATACTTGGAAAAATCTAAAATTTGCAAGGAAACTTAATTACAAAGCTAAAGACCTAGTACCTTCACACTAATGGAATCTGAAATTTTTTGACCATTTGAAATTATAAATAAATTTGGCTTTAGCCATATGACAATATTAAGTTGAGATATTTGAGCCTATGAGGGCTAATTGTTAACATGGTATAAGGTATAAAAGATGCCTTAGTTAATATTACAAAAGACTTATAAGAGGGTTCTCCATTATTGTCACTCATTTGACTAGATGGATTAAAAAGAATGTGAGATTTAACTAGGATGATAAGTGTCAAACTAGTTTTGAACAATTAAAAAAGATACTGACAGAGGCTCTTATACTAATTCAACTTGAACAATGTAAGGACTTTACTGTGTACAGTGATGCTTTACTAAATGGTTTGGAATGTGTGTTAATGTAAGATAGAAGGGTAGTGGCTTATGCTTTAAGATAGTTAAAGCCTCAAGAGGGAATTATATTACCCATGATTTGGGCCTAGCTACTATTATGTTTGTTTTAAAAATAGGAAGGCACTATCTATATGAAAAGAGATGCTGCATATATACACAGATCATAAGAGCTTGAAATATCTCTTTAATCTGGAAGAGTTGAACCTGAGATAGAGAAGATGGTTGGAGTTGATCAAAGGTTGTGATTGCCTAATTGACTACCAATTAGGGAAAGCCAATACAATGATAGATGCTATGAATAGGAAATTTATGATAACCCTAAAAAGTATAAGTGATAGTTATAGTACACTTCAAGAATTGTTGTGCCAGCTGGGTTTAGATAAAGCCAAAATTTAGACAATAGATTACAAAGTCAGATGAAAGATGAACAATTGGTTTATATGGCAAACAAGACTTAAGAGGGGAAGACCATAGGGTATGAGTTCACAAAATGTGAATAGTTATGTTATTAGAACAAGCCATACATACCTCGTATAGATGACCTGGGGTTATAGATACTTAAGGAGACATATGAGGCTCCTTGTTTTATGTATCCTAGGAGGAAAATTTTGAACTTGCAATTTTATTTTTGGTGGCCTAGTATGAAAAGAGATGTGGTAGGATATAATGCCAAGACTTTGACATGCCAATAAGTAGAAGCTAAGCATAATGTTCCTTTTATATTGTTATATCCTATATTATTACCAGAGTGGAAATGGGATAGGTTACCTTTGACTAGAGGTATATGCAATGTTACATGGGTTATTCCTAATGGATTAACAAAGATAGTTCGAGTTACTTGGTTAGGATGGATTAGTCCTTAGAGAGGCTTACTAGACCATACATGGATGAAATAGTTAGATTTCATAGTATGCTAGTGACTGTCATTTCTAATAGAGATTTTTGTTTTACTTTTAGATTTTTAGCATAAGCTACAAGAAACTTTAGGCACCAGATTGAGTTATGAGATAGCTTTACATCTTCATTCTGATGGATAGTCAGAAAGGGTGGTACAGATGTTTGAAAATCTATGTTGTTAAATTTACTATTAAGTTTATAGGTAACTAGGATTCATATGTGTTTTTGGTAGAGGCTGCCTATAATAATAATTAACAGTCTAGTTTATGGATAGGCCCATATGAGGCATTGTATGGTAGACAATATAGGACTCCTTCATGTTAGAGTGGAGCTAGAGAGAGAAAGATCTCTAGTGTAGATTTAATTAAAGAGGTTAAAGAAAAAAATGAAGTTAATTAGAGGAAGGCTGATAAATATCTATGATTAGACATGGATCATATACTAATTTAAAATAGAGAGATACTGAATATA
This sequence comes from Hura crepitans, assembly GCA_948208565.1. Lineage (NCBI taxonomy): Eukaryota > Viridiplantae > Streptophyta > Magnoliopsida > Malpighiales > Euphorbiaceae > Hura > Hura crepitans. The sequence continues at coordinate 1,610 of CANXYI011444419.1, read as the reverse complement.
CAGTTGGAAAAAAAGTGTTTTAGAGGTTTTTCTAGGGAGAAAGGTGCAGAGGTCCAGAAAGAAAGGGGGAACTAAGTCCTAAGTTCATAGAACCCTATGAGATTATAGATAGGGTCAAACCTCAAGCATATATAGTGGCACTACCACCTAAGCCACAATTGATACATAATGCTTTTATGTTTCTATGCTCAAGGGGTACAGATTAGATTCATTACATGTGATTTCGATAGCAAATATTGAAGTACAGTTAGAATTAAGTTATGAAGGGAAATTTGTATAAAGTATGGCTCATGAAATGAGATAGTTGAAGAATGAGTTTATACCACTATTATAGTGTCAAGGAGGTACCAAAATATAGGGAAAATTATCGAGGAGCTAGACAAGTAGATGAGAGCTCAATATCCTCCTTTATTTGCTCCAAGTAATTTTGAGCACAAAATTTTGTTAAGAGTGGAAGAAATATAACAACCATGTTTTGAGGCTTCATGTTTTGAGGGGCTTTAAACTGATGAAAAAGTTGAAATTTAAAAATTTAGCAAAACCAATAATTCATTTCAAACTATAAGCTACTCCTCAGTGTAATAAAATTTTTTTAAGCTAGGATTGACCTGAGATATGTCTAGACGAACCTTAAAGCTAAAAAATTACATTGAGTTAACTGGTGAAAGAATTTTTAAAATCGAAGGCCATTTACAAATTTTCGTAATTTTTTAAGTTGGCATGCAAATTGAGGTAGTCTAAAAATTGCACTATCGATGGAATTTGGTCATGAAAATTTATGAGCAGGTAGTAGGGATTAAAATATGAATTTTAAAACAAATAGTGTAATTTTTTGAGGTTCGTGTGAATTTTTGGGATGGATTGGGTAGCTATGGACCCCACCCACACACTTGCCAACAAGCCTAGGGTCTTGACAAGTGGCAAGGTGTGTTGACAAGTTGATTTTTCTAATAAATAAAAGCCAAAACTCTTTCTACATTTTTAGGTAGAAAGTGATGCCACATCTAGCCTTAGAGGCCATTTCTAGAAATTCCTTCAGCCATTTTTGGGAACTTTGGGTTTCTAAATTCATGTTAGGATGTTATTAAAGTTTTAAAGAAATGAATAAAGGCAAAAAGAGCTTCCCTGATTAAGTTAAAATTCATAAAGGTACACGGGTCAAAAGCAGTCTAGCAAGTGGCCAAGGTGAGTTTTCATGCTTCTCTTTTTCTATTTTCTTGGTCTTTTTGGGCTAGAAATCATTCTTTGAAGTTTCTAACACCTGTAAGGATGTGTGTGGCTTTGGTTTGAGGTGAAATGAGGCAAGGAAAGGCTTAAAGAGCAAGGGAGAAGTCACCGTGAGGGTTAGAAATGAAGGTGGGCAACCTAAATATGGTGGAATTTGCATCCTTATGTGTAAAGGTAAGTGAATTCCATCATTCATGAGATGCCTTTCAATTTCAGTAGCTATTTCTATGAATTAGGGGTGACTTAGATGTATGAAATTGCTTGGTGAGATGTCTTATTGGAAGGATGTTAGGACATGGCATGTAGTAAAATGAATGGCATGGTTGATACATAAGAGGAATTAATATATATGTTGATTTCTTGATTGGCTGAGAGGTATATAA